>JAJMRT010000278.1:0-30447 GCA_030558065.1 Geotrichum phurueaensis | reverse complement strand
AAAATATAATAAATTTTTTTTTTTTTTACAAATGTAAAAGTATTTTCAACCCTTAAATGTAATTTTAGACAACTTCATAATGCTTAATCGACACAAATTGGCAGATGGCAAAATAAAAAGGTGCGTCACTAAACATTGAATAGCTTGAAGGTAATTTAATCTCCGCGGTACATTTTTTTTCAGGCTGCTACAAAGATGTCTGTAAAACATTATTTAAAAATTTGTGTTACCAAATCTTGTAGATGGTTGAATTTTCTATATTTTTGAAGATGTCTTTTTCAAATTCAACATGAAACTTGGAACTCAGTCACAAGATAAAACAAGCTTATTAGAACAATATATCTATCATGAAGAAACTAAACTCACCTAAATTTAGGAAAGTAATAATACTTTCATACTACAAGAAAACATTTTTTCACTTTTCCGTTGTAAAAACTATTTATAAAAACTACAAAAGATTTTATAGTTGACATTCTTTTTGGGTCGCAGGCTTGTTTCAAAAATCTTTTTGGTCTCAGCTTTCATGTTCAGATTATGCATACGACGTAATTAGAAAGCCTTTGCTTGAAACTTTCAATAAAAGTTTTCTAGAACCTGCACATCTTTTAAATTTCTTCGATATCTTTTCTTTTGAATCCAATTACCTAGTAGTAGTATTGGTAGTAGTGAGATTATCTGATTATTTATCATATGTGTAATTATATGATAAGAAAACATCAGGCTTACTTGGGTCCAGGGCAATTTGCAGTGCACCTGTAACTATAGGCGCAGAAATTCAGAAAGGCCGAAAATTTCCCATGAGCCGCAAAAGTTTTTTCGTGAAGCGAGCTCAGTAAACTGGCTTCTAGCGAGTCTCCAATTACATAGTATTTTTTGTTTGTAAAAAAATATTAAATCTATTAATTATATTATAAAGTTGGGCGTTTAGATATTTTTACTTACGAAATGAGATTTTTCTTTTTATTTTTTTTTTTTTTCAAAAAAGAAAAAGACTCACCACGTTCGCTACCACGTTTTTCTGGCCCATATTAGCACAATAAATAATCTTTTAATTGTTAATGAAATCAGTTCATGAACTTGATAATGGCGAGGTTTTGCCATATTGTGTGGAACTACAGAATAATTTACAGTAAATATTTATAACTGTTAAAGTGTGAAGCTTCGTAAGTCTCTCAACTATTTGGAAAGTAATTTTTATACTTGGAAATATAATTGAATTCTTATAGCTACAACCTTTTTTGCTCCAAAATTTTAAAAGTTCTTATTCAAAAATTTGTATAAGCAAGTGCTACAATTTACAATTAATGTAATAAATGAATATGGAAGGTTCACGTTAAAAACTTGACTAGGAGAAACAAATAAACAATCAACCAGACAGGAAAGAAAAACAAAAATTGGTCATGGGTAATAAATTTTTTAAAAAGCATGACGTGTATTAATAAAGAGTTTATAACATGTATTTTGAACAATAGCATTCAAAGCAGTTTTTCTGTATTTTTGACAATCAAATCAAAGTCACAGAGCTGCATTAGGTTTGTTAAACTCAAAAAGTTTTTCATGATCATAAACTGGCTTTATTGCTTAGCAGAAAGACGCATGTGCAGTTGCCAACTGTGAGTACTGTGTAGTACTAAAAGTAAAAGTTTTTACTTCAACAATAATAAACAAGACGAAAAAAAAGCGTCTCTTTTTCTTTGGCTATGTACAGTTACTTCCTATATATACATGAAACTTTTAATGTTTTCCCCTACGTTTATTCAATGTATCAAATTCGTCAAATAAAATCAAACAATAAAAAAGAAATATGGCTTCAAACATAAGTTTTATAAATCGTAAAAGAAAAAAAGTTATATATCTCAAATTCATAGTATAAGATTTTAGTCAGCAATTTCAAATAGACTGATAGTCTTCATTTTGGGCTCCAACTATGCTTTACTCTGAAATTAAAAATTTTGCCAGACCACTTTTTCTGAGTTTAGTGATAGTGAAACCAGTTGCTTTCTATGAGGCGGGACGCCTGCTTTATAACTGGAAACTTAAACTAATATATCTATACTGCACTATTTTATCTAAAGGATCTTGCTGCGTACGTAAAGCCGTTGGCTTTCCCAAAGTTCCGGGTCTGTGCCCTTCAGTATGATTGAAATATAAGGTTGTCACAGACTCAAAAAAAAAAGGATCCTTTCTAAGAACATAACTATCTTAGTCTATCAAAAGTAGCCTGATATGAAAACTGCCATGGGCTAATATTCAATTCGTTAAACATCTTTTTGTTACTAGATAACCATTAATAATATGCGCAATGACATGCGCTGTGGCCACTCTCTTATTGTTGCACCAAGTAAAAAGCACAATGTTGCTAATATTAAAAGCTGGCTGCACCATAATGAAGATACACGTAATGTAGCCCTCTACGTAGCTACATCCTAGATACAAGTCAATAGCCTCACTTGTCACAAGTCTATAATACTTGAAGATAATGTAATTATATATACTTGAACATTACATCTATCAATTATATTCATTACAATGCTCTCAATTTAATGCACTGAACTTAGGCTACTATTACGCTGGCCAGCAATAGAACATCTATATTACTAGAACCGGATGACACATTCTTTTCGAATTAGTACTTATTTCTACTTTTATTTAAAGGCTATGTGTCAAAAAATTTAACGGCCCTTGGTTTTGTACATGCTTAAAGGTGTTATATTAACTCCACCTCCATATGGCATTTTTCGGTACTAAAAGAAAGGTAGGTAAAATGCTTACCTAGAGAGACTTTTTTTTTCAGAAACAAAAATAAAACAAAATTCGGAAATCTCTTTCCGAAAGGATGAAAACATAAACAAGCACCTGGTAGAAAAACCAAATGAATGGAATACTTTTAACCAGGTCTGAGAAAAAAAAGCATCTTGCACTGAGTACCAGGCAGTAAGAGCAGTCAAAATACATGTAAAAAAAAAAAAACTGGTTGTCACACAGGTAATGTTATAATATCACTTTGAGCTAGACCAAAATATTTGTGTTACTATAAGTTTAAAGTCTTCTTCAATGGCTTTGTAATTCACTATATTTGCTTGATTAAAATTTCTTATTAAAACAAGTTTTGGTTGCGACCTGGAAACCACATCAATGACGCTATGTTCAATTACTAGCGAGGGTTGGAAATAGTATATTGCAGTTTAGAGCAAGAAATGGAGAGGCAGTCCGAGGTCAGTTCTAACCCTTAATTTCGATATAGAATTGAATGTAAATCAATAAAATCAATGATCAACTAAAGCATCCATGGCGCATATTTTATTTTAAAAAACCTAAAACAAATTCTTATGTAACCTTTATTTTTAATCAAAACCAGAGCAAAAAACAAAAACTATCTATACGACGAAAACTGCTTGTATCAACTTCACTCAAACGCCTCGATCAGTAATTTTTGTTACTTTGACCGTTCAAAGTCAAACTGTTACATTGACTGGTGATCTGCAATGCCTTTACATCAACGGTCTGTCTAGCAGCCTCACAGCCCAAGATTTGCAGAATTGCAGTCTATCAGCTTTATTCAAACATGTTGCATGAAACTCAACCACATATGACTACTCTGCTTTTATGCTCCCTTCACAAAGGAGTTTTGCGGCTTATGGGAAAATTCCGGCCTTCCAGAATTTCGCGCCTATGGGTGCACGCACGCTACAAATAGCCCCAGACTCCAGTAAGCCTGGCATCTTCTTAGTATATAATTACACATAGTATAAATAAACAAATAATTCTACTACTACTATGCTTTTAGCCTGTCTGACATGTTGATTTACTTTTAATAAGTGGTCAGAGCCTGTAGTACCTGTGTTGATGTCAAGATTGGTTTGCTTTAAAGAGCAGCTCTCTGGTAATTTATTGATACAGACAACTTGAGAATCCAAAATGCTATCCCGTATACGATCTGATTAATTATATAGCCAGCAGCAAAGGCTTGTCATCCTAGTCACTGCCCATCATGATTCGAGTTTCGATTGGGACTCTGAGCACAACCTCGTCCACAGCCAGAGCATAGTTCAACTTCATAAGCTATACTATAGGTATGTATGTACTGCTTACAGCATTCTTTTTTACTGTATATACACTTCATATACAACCTGAGGAGGCGGAAAAAAAAACGGTCGTCAGTAGAGAATTCGAAAGGGTACCTAGTTGAATAACACCACTCCCTAAAAGTTCGAACAAGAAGCGAAAACACTAAAAACAGAAAAAAACAAAAAAACAGTGACCATTTCTGCAAGATTTTGGATTCATGCAGCTAAAAAATTTACCAATAGAACGCATAGCGACACTGGTCTTAGCTACATATGCATTGTACAGCTTGACGGTAGTTTTGATGATAGTTTACATAGTCACACACTCCCTGCCCATTACTGCGCACGGAGTTGCTTTAAAAACCTTGAATTTTCACAGACCAGGTTTACGTTATGATGTAACTATCTAAATAATCATAATTTACAAGACCTAGTGACATGCGTGTGAAGATAATATAAGCGATTGGCCATTAGAGAGTTAAACAGTCGCAGATTGGTCGCTCTAAGTTCATTTTGTAGCTTGTCTTGTGCTTTTTTTATGTAGTCGATCTTCGATATTTTCTCTTGTGTGAGGCTATAGTTAGCCCACATACTACTCTATAGAAGAAGGATTTTTATTATAATCAATCCAATTTTTTTTTTCCGAACCTAAGAAGTAGTTTAGGATAAAAGTTTGTTTTTATTCAGAAAATAAAAATAGCTTTTTTTTTTTTTTTTTTTTTTCTTTCCTTATTGGATATTTATTATTCTTACATAAACAAATACAAGTTAAATACTCAAGGCTTCAATTAAGTCCCAACTTATTTTGTCGGCCTATTCTGGCCTTGCAGTTTCTAATAAAGTCCCTAATAGCTGTTTCGTCATTTTTGTTCTCATGTGATAGAAACTCGGGCGTTCGCGTACCAGCCCCTTTGGCGCCGCCTCAGATTCTTCATTAAGTCTGAGACCATTGTAGGTATAGCTTGTTATGATCTTCGGCTGTGTAGTCTTTTGGTTTGGAGCTTATGACCTTCGGGTTTTATTGTTGTCCAGGGTCCTTATTGCCCTATATCGTTGTGTTCAGTCTTACGACAAGTACTTCTTCTTAGTCTAGAGCCCCATTGATGTATAAATAGCTTTTTGAAATTCTTTTCAATCCTATGAAAATTATTTTTCTCGGGTAGTGTCACGTCCACATAATGCGAGTGTTCCGGGGTCGTGACTAATGAGCCCAGGTTCTGAGGGGTTTGGTCCGTTTGTAGTTATCAAGCTTATTTCTTGCTGGTAATATCTATGTGTTAGCCAGAAGATCAATCCGTCAAAACGGTAGTACGTTTACGAAGATAAGAATGCGAAGTTCTTTATCAGATATTAGCATCGATGGCTTGAATTGCTTGTTCTGCTTGGACTTTTTTTACGGCCTTTGTAGGTGAGTAAAAACTGTGGTTCTCGTTAGTACTCGCTCATTAAGGGTTCCTCAGTGGGTAGGTTCAAATGTTATGCCGTCACCCCTCTCGAAGAAGACCTCTATCCTGATGCTGAAGAAAACTAATACTTATTTGTATCTAGTTCCTCAGACAATTTACTGGCAGTAGGAACGATACTAATATTCATGTCATTCTACCTTCACTGTGCTTCACGCGTTTGAGTCTTGGGCATAATAAATCGCTAACAGACGGCACGTTATCCAAGTAAAATAGTAATGAGAGGGGTAAGAGTTGTTTGTAAATTTCAAGAAAACTTTGGTTGGTAGATTTGTTCTTCTTCACGTTGTGTTGTCTCAGCGCTGTTGCAAATGCTTCCTTGCCGTGATTCTTTTCATGGTGGCTTAGCGGAGGTTAGGAGGTCTCTCCTCTTCTATCCACTTCTTTTACAATCACTTACCCAAGCTCTGCAGTGCAACTTACACAACTTTATAAGCAACATCTTGTATAATTAATAGAAAACATATTATGTTTTGGGATTTACATTTTAAGCTTGGCCCAGAGTTTCGTAACAGGTAGTTTTTAATCAAAAACCAAAAAAAAAAAAACTTTGAGATCGGCAAACCAAAAGCTTTGTGTCAAGAACTTTCATTGAGTAAATTCCGTAACTTAATTATCAACAAATTGAAATTAATGAAAAAGCTTTTAAGAGGTTGATTTGGTAGCTGTTGATGAATAGTGGTGATCATAAATTGAACTTGTATGTAAATCTTGAGATTTTGTACAATCTAAAACAAAGTCGTACCTGCTAGATAAAAAAAGTCAAAAAAAAAAGTCAAAAAAAAAGTCAAAAAAAAGTCAAAAAAAAAAAAAAACTCTTTGAATGAAAATTTACAAAAGATATCAAAAAAGTTACTTTTCTAAACCAATAGGTTTAATTTGTAGGTTGAGGTTAGCTAGACCATCTTTGAACCTGGACTTAAAGGAAGAAACGGAAAACAGATATTAAGAGTCAGGATAATTCGAGTAATAAACTTTCCAATGAATGCATGAAACCTTTCTTTGATACTGCATGCGTTTTTTTCAACTTCAAAGAACATACCATAACGCAAACTGAAAAAAAAAAAGATTCCACTTGTAATATAGCTTACGAAAAGAAAGTTTTTTGTACGACTGCCGTCTACAGATCACGACGAACAAACACACTTAGTTCAAAATATTTATTTTTAAATGCTCTTGTGATATGTGATAATCTATATAACTGCTTTTAAACTAAGCCAGTTTTTCAATTTTATTCTTTGAATAATAAATAAAGGAAATGACGATAATTCTTTTGTTCTTTCAAAAGAACGACAGAAAGACATCACAAATAATTGTGGGTTAGTATTTCACTCGCATTCTTGATGCTGGCTATTGTTTAAAAGCCCATCTAATCTTTCCCACAAAATTTACAACCACATTATTATACTGATTGTCTTTGCAGTTGGGAAAGACTTTTGGTTTCTATCTAGGCATTTTGAAAGGAAAGTATAGGGACTTTTGAAAACTTTCCAATTTGCCATAAGTTACTGTAGTTCTACGTACAAGAATATCATAGTAGTTCAATGTCAGATGGCCCTTATATAAATTTTTCTATTCACCGCATTTCCTGAAACAGATTAGTTGTGAGCTTTTTGGAATCTAGACGGTACCTTCTTTTTTGGTGACAACACAAACATCAGACATGGCTTAAGCCCAATGCATTAAGTATTTTAGAAAACTTGATACCAAAAATTGAGTTATTAAAAAAAATAAACATGTATCTAAAAATTCAAGTTTCAACACAGATTTGTGGGCTAATTATAATAAGGTCTCCGCTACGTTAGTACTTTCAGGTTCAAAAAATCAGGTTCAAAACTGAATATGTTTTCGAGGCTGCTTGTAGCCAACGCCTGAGTTTAAACCAAGCAAGATTAATATACACTCACAGCAAGTAAATAAGAGCCTTATAATAGGCAGATATTTGAAACCAATTGACTAAATATAAAAATGAAAAGCAGTTAACGGGGAAAAAAAGGCAAGTTTGAAGCACCTGTGTGAATACCAAGCAATCATTAATTTATAATTTAATTTTACAATTGAGGAGCTAAGAGGCTGATATGTCACCTGCTTCAGGCTACCCAAGCCCTTGATTACAATTCAGTATGTATATATCTATATAATATTAAACAATAATCAAATCTCAAATTGATACAGATATTTAAACCTTAACACTGATTGTACTTTTCAAAGCACGAGGGTTTAGAATTGAAACTAAAGGTTTGCGAATGAGGTTTCTGGCGTACTATAAAATGCATCTACAATGAGCACCCCAGAAATTGGAGAACTCATTACCAGTTATTGGGTTCTTCTTTACAATAGCAAATTAAATACACGAAAAACAGGAAAACCGCTTGAAAACAATGTCGGGGTGCCTGCAGAGCGAAGGCCCGAATTGTGCAGCTTAATTTGCTTTTGCTCTTAAGAGAATCAGGTTTTCTTGTGCATTTTGTTTTCTGATTATCACAGGGTCTACTAAGTTTTCTGAGTTGCCCTTTCTTTTTCTCCCTGTTTTCTTCCTTCTTTTTTTTTTTTTTTTTTTTTTTACTTTGAAAAAATCTTACAAACGGGAGTCTGTGGCTAAGGAGAAGTAGGGCAGTTGCAAAAGAAGAAGGGGAAAAAAAAGAAATTCACAATCCTTAATTTTTGGGCTTGAAATGAAAGAAACTATGTTGCAACTTTAAAAAAGTCATTCACGTGATCACAAAAAGCAGTCTAAGCGTAGTTAAAGAACTGGAAGTAGCATATGAGGGACCAACAGCGTTATTGGAAACTCATTAGTAGAGTAATCATGACTTTTCAAAACAGCACCTCCGTTTAAAAAAAAAGAAAAAAAAAAAGAGAGAAATGAAAGCAGGAGCCACCCCAGACTGGAAATATGCAACCGGTTGTGGGTTTTTGATCCAAAATGTAAACTAATCCCTCTTGCATTTATTGAAAGTTAACACAGCTGAATAACCGTTTTTTAAGGCTTAGCCATATCCCGAGTTCAGATTTCTAGCTCATGGAATGGGGATGCAAGGTTTTTGCATGATAAATGCTTAGTGGGAGTATTAGCCACGGCCAAAAAATAGGTAACCAAGCCACATTGAATTTACAAAATTTGATGGTCGCTTTTCGAAGCCTATTGGTAATGAAGTTGCTAGTGTGAAGATGAAAGTTGCAATGTGGCTGTATACGATACCAACTGACAAAGGGGTGAGTTGGAGCCACAGGCATTGTAAAACAAGTCGTTTCCAGCAATAATAACCTTTTGAATAAACACACACACATTCTCACATGTGGAGTTCAAGCTCAAAGATAACGGAAATTTAAACAAGGCCAGCAACACCAGTGGCAGTTGCTACAGCGATGTATATATGAAATGTAAAGGTGTTGATTTAAAAGAGAAATACCTTGGCCTCCACTTTAGCCAAACACTAATTTAGCAGCTTGTGTTTGGACACAGCCGTAGCCTCTATGTAGTTACTTGCCACGGTGCCAGGACCCTAAATACTAAACTAGTGTTTGTACATAGTAGCCAAGTACTAGGTGGTAAAAAAATTCATTTGAGATCACCTTTTTAATTTTTTTTTTTTTTTTTTTTTTTTGTTTAGCAAAATATAGTGTTGCTGCTCCTTAACACTTCATACATAGATTGTCAAACGTTGAAAGATAATGATAAGCGTGAGGCTATGAAAAATAGCTGCTCGACAGTAGAGAACCCCGAGCATCACTCAGTTGGTGCATGAGAAGTAAATTATATTTTATAGTCATGCTCCAGATTTTGTAAATTACAATGATTTTCGTTTTTTTCCAATTGTTTGTGTCAGGCTCGAGATCTGAAGAGCTTAGCAATGATGTAAATATTGTCTTTTTCCCCAAAAGTTTAAAAGAAAATCAAAGAATAAAGCTCGTACCTATAGGTCTACTCGCACATCACGGGTCCCCTTCGCAGGTTTGCACGTTTCCCCAGAAAATAATTGTGACAGTTTGTGTGCTTTTATTTCAGTCGAACGACAAAAATTAAAAAAATCTTTGGCGACAAAATCAAAATCTGCCCGTTTTTATTTTCATTTTTATTTTTTATTTATTTAATTTTTTTTCATTCAACTTTTTTTTTTTTTTTGTTTTCGCTGGGAGTTGATCCATAAATTGTAATGGTCCTCAACCAATTGTCGGAAGTCGGATCATTAACCGTATCGTCATCAAGTAGGTCCCGACAAGAATCTGTTTTGCACAGCGACAGTCAGTGTGATCACCAGATACCCGAGTCTAGTTTTTCTGGGAAATTTGGTCTACAATACACTGCCAGTGTTGTTGTGGGCTTTTGTCTGTCTGAAGCCAAGGGAGCCAAGACCAAACCCTTTTTTTTTTTTTTTTGACCAAGCCAATTCAAGAAAACTTCCCTTCGTCTGACTTTGATAGTCCTTGACACTCTCCAAATGATTTACTCAACTCCAAATAATAACTACACTCTCCTCTTTTTTTCTTCTCCAGTTGATAGTTAAATAGACAATTATCTGCTTTTGTACACTCCATTTACTTCTCTACTTTTTTTTTTCTCTTTTTTTTCTTTTCTTTTCCACTTTTTGCTATTATCCTTCCACACTCTCCCCACCACCACCATGCCCTCATCGGCGCCTACCATTAATGATATCACCTCTCACATCTATGGGAAACCACAATGGCTTGCGTCGTCCCCGTCAGGTAGTGTATCACTTTCAATAAGTCTTCAGGAAGAGAGAATTTTTCTTGCATGTCCAAATACGAGCGTTTCATCTTACAGTGACAATGACAACGCTTCAGGCGAGGGATTGGACTCAAATCCTCAACCATCTCCGTCCCAGGTCACTGCCTCTTCTTCCGCTTCACCAGCCTCGTCATCTTCATCAAACTCAAAAGGTGAAAAAGAAAACAGAAAACTATCGAGCCCACAGCGCGCACTGCAGCTCTCGTCGTTACTTGCGGACTCAAAGCCGTCTGATCTACCTTACTCCATTCTACGCGGATCGCTGCTCATGAAACTTACCAAACCTACCAAGATTAAAGACATTTCTGTGCGATTTTACGGCAAATGTAAGATAGACTGGCTTGAATCCAACATTGAGGATGAGCTAGTTTTGGGAGGACCACAACTATACGAAGACCTTATCATCAGCTCGCACTCTTGGAAATACGTTAACACCCCGCTTGGATCTGTCGACCATTCGTCCATAGTCACAATTGCCTCTACATCCGTTGTTTCTACAAATCTCTTTGGTGCGGATGTTGTTCAGTTGCTGCCGGCTACCAAGAAAGTCTCTACAGCTGCCGAGACCACCACCAAACTTCAATATAAGAAGGAGAACCCCGATCACGACACTAGCCTTCCGCTTTTTACACCTAATTACTTTCAGCCCGACAAACCTGATACTGGGATAGAACCCAATTTTACGTCGGTTGTTTCACACGGGAACTCTACAGTATATCCAACTGGTCAGTACGTTTTCAATTTCAATCTTGCCATTGATGCACGTACCGCCGAGACAACTATCTGCTCTTACGGCGCCATCAAGTATTTTGTAGTTGCCAAGGTTTCACGCCCAAGTCGCTTTGCGATGAACATTTCCTGCCAGCAAGAGGTCGAACTCATCCGTAGCCCGCCAAATATGGCCGATATGTCGGCACATGGACCGCTCAGCATCTCTCGTGATTGGGAAGATCGCCTACGGTATGAGATCAGTTCGCCGCAGTCGTATATCCCACTGGGATCACCAGTACCGCTCTCTATCAAGCTAACTCCCTTGGAAAAAGTCCGTGTACATCGTATCAAAGTCCACATCATCGAGGAAGTTACATACATCTCTTCCTGGGCTGACCATATGAAGCATAAAGAGCCGATTCGCAAGGTTATGTGCTTTTATAAGTCTGCATCGGGCAGTACGCCTGCCAAAAAGAAGAAGGGCGAGCCAGGGGCAAGTCTGCTAGAGCTAGATGATGGTTCATTTGCAGGCACAACTGAATTTGATGCGTCCATGGCCCACACCACTCCAAGCATCAACAACCAAAACGCAGTCAACTTTTTTAGGCCTGACACGGTGTTCAACCCGCTGATCCATGTCAAGCACCGGCTGCACGTTTCGTTCCGCATTTCTAAGCAGGACAGCTATGATTCAGAACGCAAGTACTATGAAGTTTTGGTTAATATACCTATCCATTTCCTCTCACCGCACTGCGAGGCAGACAGCATCCAGCTCCCACTGTACATTGATTTGTACGACAGAACTGCCTCACTCCCCACTGAAGAAGCTGAGTCTGAGCTTGGCGTACCACTTGTGCATGCTCTATCTTCGCAGTTATCAGGCTCGCCTGACGTCAGCAGTAGTGCCTATGCTATTAACAATTTGCCGCGTATTGAATTCATTGCTCTAGACAACGACACCATACTTCCATCGTTTGATCTTTCGCAAGAAATTCAGCGGCGTCGTGCCAGCATTAGCGCGCCACAGTGCCACGCAAGTATGTTGTTTTTGAGTCCACCACAGCCGGTCCCGCACCAACGCCGTAACTCCTCTTCGTCAGAGTCCTCACTGTTCACATCGTCTGACGAGAGTGTTATAAGTGATACTCCGCCAAACTATAACTCAATTGTAAATCAGACCAACTCAGCGTCGTCTGTCATCTGTCAGGTTTCCGGGTCATAAAGTATAGGTGTCTTCAGTTTGAGCGCATTGGTCGATATTTATTATTTATTTTATTTGATGATTTTAATGATGATTTGTATTTCATAGTTTATGCTAGTTGATTGGTTTGTATTTTTTTTATTTCCGTTTAATATAACTACTTTGTATATCTCTTGCAACATGCTCAGGATTTCTACGGAGTTGATGATATAACATACAATTACCTCTGTTTAGCTAGTAATATATATAAATATTTTGACTTAAAAAAAGTCCAAGAGCCAAGAGGTCACATTCGGTAGGTAAAATATATAGTATACATATAATTATAGTATAGTTACTGTATATATAGTCACACTACCCAACAAAAAGTCGTGATGCTATTCCATACAAATGTCGGCCTCATTTCGAGCCCGTTTAATTTCACGCCCCTCTTCCTCTTTTTCCTCTTCATCATAGCCCGGTACCAGTTTGACTGATTTTGCATCGCGCAGTGATCGCTGCCGTTTGAAGCTACTGTTGCTTGCATTTATCACCCACAGCCCCGAAACCTTGTCTCGCGTACGCACTTTTGCAACCATATTTGCTGCCTGAAGGTCGTAAACCCGCAGATATTTGTCTAGGCCACCTGACACAAGCAGCGGCTTCATGGTTGGCGGAGAAACCATAGTAACATCGTCTTCATTGGCATTAGCTACTATGGCTGTAGTTAAATTTGTAGATGCAGTAGTAGTAGTAGTAGTAGTAGTAATAGTAGTAGTAGTAGTAGTGGAAGTAGTAGTAGTAGTAGTAGTAGTAGTATTAGTAGTAGTATTAATGCCGGTTTCGTCGTCAATTTCTCTCTCTAAATCACTTTCGACCGCTAGTCTCTGAATACCACCTATCCGCGTCTCTGTCACTTCTGGAAACGTTAATAATTCGTTGTTGCTTGCTTCTCGGTACATAGCGTGCGCATGCACCAAACTGCTCCCAGCCTCGCCCTTCATCTTTAGTAGCTTGCCTGATACAGAGTCAAACACGCCCACGCCATATTGAGAGTCTGTATATATTAGCTCGCGTTCGTTGCCACCAAACCAGAGGTTTACCAAAGGGTAGTTACTAGCCAGTACGGAGAAGACACACCGCCGCGATATTGACGTCTCATAGATGTTTATATAACCGTACCGGGTCGTCGTTGCTATCCGCCAGCCTAGCCTCTGTGGTTGCTTTAAATCCAAAAACTGAATGCCGCTAATCCAGACAGGGTACTGACCCGATCGATCAATATCGGTCTCTTCTTGTAGATTTGTGCTGTTGCGGTAGTGGTAACCATTATTACCTGTTTGATATCGCGCTGTTTTTGCATACCATTTTGTCCGGACACGCTGATGAATAGGTGAGTCGTCGGCCTGCAACGCCTGCAAAATCCAGTGTGGTCGTGACTCGCCAAAGTTGTGCATCTCGGCTTGGTTGTTGTACAGCTCCATGACCTCAAGATCCTTATCTTTGCCACCCGTGGCAATCACGTCTTGTTGAATTGGATGTACACGAAATGCGCTAACGGGTTCCTTGATGCTTGAGTGCCAGTAATTGAACTCCCCGTCATTATCTTTAAGATTGCGAACCACTAGCCGACCCTGAGCGCTGCAAGAGTATAGTCGGTTGTGGGCAAACTCAAGGCCGACAATAGCATCTGTAGGGGTTTTAGAAGCACCTCTCCATTCGCTGCGAAGTTGGAACGTATTAATGTCATACATCTGAATGGTGCCACCTTTGCGTGCCACGGTGATCTAATATTGTTGCGGCCAAAAGCAGGCAGATGTTAGTAAATGGTAGTAAGTGAACGCAATCAGATTTTTTTTTTTTTTTGAAATCAGAAATATCTTCGTGTGAGGCGACTTACATATTCTTCGTTTTCATTGAGCTTGCAAAAAATGACCTTCTGGATGTATTTGGAGCGACCTTCGGCACCAAATACTGAGGATTTCGGCGGCGCTGGGTAGGGATCCTCTGGGGTCGGCAAGTTGAATTCGATCACTAAAAAGCGGTCAGAATGAAAAATAGATAAAACAAGGACAAAAAAAAAGAAGAAAAAGCACTTACGGTTCAAAGCACCTAAGTCTTCTGCGCCAGTGATAATCCTCATAATGATAATTATAATGAGAGTATTTAGCAGGTAAAATAGTATTATTTTTGATCTCCTTAAACAGGGTCCATGGAGAAAGCAGGTTAATGGGCTTGACGACTTTCCAAAAAACAGCAATTTGTGCCTGGTTGAGACTACTTTCGGTGAAAACCCTAGCCCTTACAACAACTAAATTTTCTGCGTTTAAAACCTTGACATAGACAGCCCTTCATCATAAACAACAGAAGCAAAAGCGCAATGGCTACGACCCAAAACACTATTGCAGGAATCCCCGTGCCTGAGGGTGTAATCTTGCCACCACAGGAGGTTCGATCTATTGTTGAGAAGACCGTCGGTTATGTTGTCCGGAACGGACCCTCGTTCGAGGAGCGGATTCAACAGAAAGAGGAATCCAATAGCAAGTTCAGCTTTCTTCGCTTTGAGGACCCGTATCGAGCGTACTACGAGTGGAGGCTTACTGAGCGCCGGAATGGCGGCGCTGAGATTGAAGAAAATGGCGGGGCATCTAATGGTACTGCAAAACCAGAAGCAAACCCGGATGATCTGCCTAAGCCTGACCCCACTGAATTCTCTTTCAAGCTTCCAGCCATGTCGTCACAGGACTACGATGTGATCAAGCTGACTGCCCTTTATGTTGCGCGGAACGGTAACCAGCTGCTAAAGACTATTTCTCACCGCGAATCGAAGAATTTTCAGTTTGATTTTCTCAAGCCTACGCACAGTTTATTTCCTATTTTCAATCATCTGGTCGAGCAATACAAGAAAACTATTTCGCCATCCCCTGCCTTGCTTAAAAAGATTGAAACAGGCAGTGTTGACCCTTACTCTGTCATTAACAAAGCACGAATCCGTGCTGAATGGCAGGCGCACCAACTTGAGGAGTCTCGCAAGAAGTCAAAGCAGGCTGAGGAAGAACGCATTGCATACGCCCAGATTGATTGGCACGACTTTGTGGTAGTTGAAACCATCCAGTTCACTGAAGCCGATAACAAAGTAAAACTTCCAGCCCCAATCTCTTTGGCACAGCTACAGTTTGCTACGCTGGAGCAGAAGAAGGTTGGTTCTTTGAGAATTGAAGAGGCACCCCCAGACTTTGTGCCAGAGCCCCCCGCATCTTTGCCTGCAAGACCCATTGCTGCTGTAAAAGATGAGCAAAAAGATGAGAATGTTGTCGAGCCGGCTGCTTTTGCTGCGCAGAGTGTTAGAGATAAAGAAGCAGAGATTGAAGAGCAGAGAATTAAAGAGCGCCTCGAGCAAATGGAGCGACGCCAACAGGCCAAGGACATCAACAACAGCGGCATCCCTGATAACATGAAAATTCGATCCGCCGGCACTAGCCGTCTTAAAAGCAAGCTTAAAAAGGGCGCTCAACAGGAAAGAATGATTAAATCGCAGTTCACAGGTGAAATGATTCCCGAGTCTAAATACGACGAGCATGTACGGATCACCCTTCTTGATCCAAAGTGGAAAGAACAAAAAGCACTTTCTGATTCTCGGCAAGCGACATCAAATCTGGCCAGTACAGAAGCTGCGGCTACTGTCAAGCGTCTCGCTAGCGAGCTATCGGTTAGGAATGGCGGCGGTGATAGTAACGATGATGATGAAGAAGGGGCAAGAAAGAAGCAAGCACGCGAAGTCCAGTGGGATGGATATTCACGAAGCAAGGAAACAGTGTTGGCCCAAGCTCAAGCTGGTACTAGTCTGAAAGAACAACAAGAAGCACACCAACGTGAGCTGGACCGCCTCAATGCTATTGGACCGAAGAAAAACTAATAGCCAATATATACATATTTCACAGTAATTTATTTATTCATTCAATCTATGTGTTTTTGCCTGTCAGGCTTCAGGATTTGATTGTTTAAAAAGATGGATATATACTGTTGATGCCATTCTTGATTTTCATAGTTTAATCGTAACATAGCTAAACCAGTTCTATCAAATCTGACTGTGCGTAGATCCCTGCCACAACACTAACAGCAAACTTAAGGAAGCACTCAACTTCGATTCTCAGTCGATACTCTTGCTTAATATGCACTGCTATACACTTCTTGGCCAAGCGCCGCAACAATGAGACCTCCTGGCCATCCAAAGTGTCTGGTAGGGCCACAAGCATACCATATATCCAGCTACACAACTGTGGAGGCATGTTCGCTGTTGTCCACTTGCAAGCGTATTGGAGGAGTGTAAAAAGAACACTGTGTGGCAATGCGTGGAGGTAGAGCGACGAGGGAGCATGTGTGAGAAAGTACTTGCGCCAGTCAACCAAAGTCTGTGGTAGATCCTTGTGAACAATTGTTTTTGAGCCCTTTCCCATGGCTGATTGTAACAACAAACGTGCCCGGGTGGCTGGGAACGTAGCCTTGACAAACTGGCGATACCACTTGGAATCAATCCTCATAGTGTCCTCGTAGCCAAATCTACTGTTTTTACTGTCACTCTGGACATTAGTCTCTAACTGACTACTGCTAGGAGACTTGATAACGCGGGTTACTGCGGGTATTTCGCTGGCCTCTTTTTGCACTCGCGCAAGATAATCAACAACGTTTAGCGGCGGATTCGACAGATCAGACTGAAGGAGACCCAGCTTACCAATGGGGAATGCTGATCGCTGGCCACAAAGAGGATCTAAGGGCCCTGAAGTATATTGTTTGTTGGGATCTTCTTCATCTGCCTCCTCTTCAAAATCATAGTAGTCATCCTCTCCTTCATCCCCTATTAACTCTCCGTCGTTGTTTTGGTGGCCGTCATGACCGGGTCGCGACGGCTCAGATTGTCCAACGAGAGCGTCGTCATAAGGCAGTGCTTTTCTTGTATCTTCAATTTGTTTGATATTTCTCGCGCCTGGAGCTTTTACAGCTAAGACTTCTTGACTTGGATTACCTATAAGACCATGATTATTTGTTTCTGGGTTAGATCGATCTAGATCCTGATCCTGAGGTCGAGCCATACTATGACTGGGATTATTGTATTCGTAAGATCGAGGAGCCTCGGGTTGTGTGGTAGGCACAGAATCTTTAGATAGGTCGCCATAATTCAATTCCGTGTAGCTTCTCACAGTCCTATGTTGTGTTGGGCGAGCAGACAAGCGATCATCACCATTATCGTAATTTAACTCTGGCGGATTATTGAGCCCGTTGCCACCACTATTGCGGCCTCGATCAGCCAAGGAGGGCCGTTTTCGTGTATGATAGTCAAACAGATAGACCGCCGATGTTGCTGATGATGCTTTTCCCGCACCTGCTGATTTTGTTCTTTTCCGTTTGTTCGACATACATACCACGGGCTGTTGTGTTATGATTGAAAAACAAAAAAAAAACTTGGAAGGTTTGAAAATAGCGGCGGCGGCAGCATAAGAGTTAGCTGGGTTTAGGAAAAAAAAAAAAAAAAAAAAAAAAAAAAAAAAAAAAACCTTGTTGTTCCAGACTACTGCAGACTCTCTCTAATCCGGCGAATTTCTCTGGTTATCTGCAGGCTTTTGTGCAACAGAGTAGCAGACGGTTGTTCAAAAAAAAAAAAAAAAAAAAAAAAAAAACTGCCCGATGTAAATAAAAACATTTTATAAAAAAGAGTATGATTGATAAAAAATAATCAAGAACTAATACATTTTACATGAAGGAACATCTATAATCTATACTGAACCATCTGCTTGAATATGAGCGCTCCAAGCGGCTCGTCCTTCACTTGCTGATTCATCTCAACTGTTTGTAGCACCATGTTAGGCCACTCTAGCACAGAAACCCAAGACTGCTCGGACAGCTGCTGTGACACGCTCCGAATCTCATACAGTAAACGTTCATGCAACCAGAACATTGACGGATGTGAATTGAAAAGTAACATCGCTAGAAAATAGTTTAGAACCACAAGAGCAAACGGATTTTGTTCATATGTGCGCAATAACGCGAGATAGTCAGCGTTAACAGTCTGCGGCCACTCATGCAGCTTGGACAAATCGCTGAGAGCAATAGCTTGGCGAACACAGTCCTTGAGACAGTTGATTGCCTGATAGTAAGTAACGTAAAGTTGGTAGTAACTTGAGT
Organism: Geotrichum phurueaensis; assembly: GCA_030558065.1. Classification (NCBI taxonomy): domain Eukaryota; kingdom Fungi; phylum Ascomycota; class Dipodascomycetes; order Dipodascales; family Dipodascaceae; genus Geotrichum; species Geotrichum phurueaensis. The sequence continues at coordinate 12,096 of JAJMRT010000278.1, read as the reverse complement.
TTCCGGCTAGCCCGCTGCCAGAGTTTGTAGCGTAAATTTCCTTAATGGAAGGAGGCGGCGAATACTGTCCAGCTCTGATACTCTCTAAATGCTGAACAATGCTTACTGACTGTTGAGATGAGGATGGCATATTTGCAGTCAAGTAAACTAATACCAAGAGATCATCGAGAATATTTACTGGCGCAAGCAAAAGTGGATTGTTGTCAAATTTACTACCGCTGCCAGTACCAACCATCAACTTGTTTAATGGTGATGATGGCAAGTAAACTTTAAAAGAGACAAGAATAGATTGTGGACCTTTATAAAGAGACATGATATCAGTGGGAGAGCTTAGATCCTGGACTCGTCGATAAAATGGGACCATTTTAATAAGGCGGTACGAACAGAGCCAGATCAGTGAGGTTGCAAAATATAATGCTTCGAAATTAGTTTTATCAACACTCACTGCGCTGCATTGCGCTACGGTCTGTTCGTACAGCTCTAGAGATAATGACGAAGGAGAGAAAGGTTGAGTGTTGAAGTCAATGTGCAAAGACGCAAAAGTGCAAATTGCAGTGCCTAAAAACGGATGTTTTGTGGAAAGGCCTAGTGCATAGTCGCGCCAAAGATATTGCGAATAGGGAAACGAAGGCGTAAACTGAGAAGACTGATCTTGGTAATGTTTAATCAGCTCCTGAAATTTAAGCGGCCAGTTATGGTAATTAATAGAAGTGATCACAGGGGCGAGATGTGGTGGATAGTATTGCTGGTAGTTGTAAGTGTTGTAATCCATGACCAGGGAATTCTGGGGTGCCGGTGATGGATACCCTTGTTGTTGGGAAAACTGGATCGGTTGAAAAGGGATTTGATGCTCTTGTGGAATAATGGGGTATGTAAAGAGTAAGGGTTGCTGAGGAATTGGCTGCTGGGGGTATTGATGCTTGGGTTGTTGATGCTGTTGCGAATGCTGTTCATGGAGCTGAGGTTGAGAAACAGGAAATGATGAGAATGTGGGCTGTTGGGGAAACGAGTGTTGTATAAACTGTGAATTGGTTGCAATGTTGCTTATGCTGCTACGACTATTTGCCGAAGATATGGAAGTTTTTGACGTTGAGGTCGAGCTGGCTGATGCGACAGATAACTTCTTTAATGTTGGTGTTGGTGGCGGATTGTAATAGGCCGACACAGGCGATTTTCCCTGAGCAAGAGCCAATTCATAAGACTGCGGATTGGTGATAAGAATATTGGCGGTGTTAATTGGCGGCGGAGGACCCTGAGCTTTGTACTCGCAATTCCGATTGCTTTTGATACAATTATAGCATGTCGGGTGGGCTTCGTCGCACTTGTTAAAATATATATTAGCAAGGAGTTATAAAAACAAAACGTTTTTTTTTTTTTTAAAAAAAAAAGGGTATAAGCACGTACTTTAACTCTAAGTTTTTTGCAAGACAAGCATCCGTTTCGTGATTTGGTATGAGCTCTTCTGATTCGCTTCTTAGGAGCAGCTGTGGATGCAGATTTGTTGCTTTCAACCATAATGCTTTGTAGAAAGACGCTATTGCTGTTTAACCAAAACAGAAAAAAATTATAGAGATGAAGAAGAGAAAGAAAAAAAATTAACAGAAAATCCCTTACTTGCTAAGTAAATAATTGAGACTTGACAACTATTTTATAACGCTGAATTGGTTGAAAAAAAATTTCGGAGAAAAAAAAAAGAAAAAAAAAAAAAAAGAGCAGTGAGCTATTATGTAAAATGCATGAATTAATATCTTTCTAGATGTTTTCCTAAATAAGAGGTTACACAACTTCAATTGGAAAAAGCAACGTTAAAAACTTTACAAATACAAAATCATTTTTTTTTTTATTTTTGTACTAATGCAGTATCTAAAATGCATAAAAAAATAAGTTTCAGCAGTTATAATTGGTTTTTGCGCAGGTTGCACATAATCTGTCATGTTGGAAACCGCTTAGTCATTATATAAATATGATCTTTCGCACCGGAGGTTTCGGTAAAATAAAGGAATAAAAGTATTTTCTTTCGTACGTATCTATAGGTCTACTCGGACATCACGGCTCCCCTTCGCGGGTTTGCAGGTTTCCCCGGAAAATAACCTTGACATAGTCCAATTATGTCCATCACATTATGAGGACCAGCCTAAAAAAGAGAGTTTCCTTGGTTCTCACCCTGCATGTGCACAAGGGTATTACAGGACTGCTGAATATGTATTATATCTGGATGCGCAAGAGCGTGGCTAATTTTCACAAATATTTTAGAAACTAAAAAAGAAAATCTTTTTTCTTGTTTTTTTTTTCCTTCATGCCTGATATTGAAGTTATTCAATTTTGATGCTGCAAGATCAAAGTTCATTCATATACCGTATACGAAGTTAACGGATCTCAATTACCTTGTCGCCTGCATTTTCTGGAGAGGCCCGAATCAATAAGAAAAAAAAAAAAAAGAATAAGGGAACAAGTACTAAAAGAAATTATTTTTCATGCACAGTTCGCTAAAAGTGAGACTAGTTGCATGACTTTTTATTTCAGCCAATTATAATTTAATAAAACACACTCACGTGATGGCATGTTTTTTTTCTTTTAGCTTTCGCCAGTTTCCAGTGTTTTCCTTCAACTTGCAGCATGATATATACTGCGCTGTAGGAAGAGCACCTGTACTTAAAAAAGCCAGGTGTCTGGTCACACAATATAAAAAAAAAATAGAGACACTGGGGTCTGGCAACATGAACATGCATTGGATATTGATACCTTTTATAAAATTAACCGGCGGTCTATACCAAATTCAACCCTCTTTCGGCAGGATTATTAAAACAACATTACATAGTTTAGATGGTCAAATATTTATCAACATAATGCCTCGACAGCTTTGAGTTGCCACTAATCACGTAAATAAACTGCAGGTTATAAGCAGCATGCGCCTTCAAATTAAACTCAAAGTTGTCAGTATCTGGGAAATCGTCAAGCACCTTGTTGTAATGATGGGCGGCAAGACTAAAAAGACCAAGGGTTTGGAATGAACGACCCAAATTGTAATGAATCTCTTGTAATTCCCAAAGCACATTGGATGAACAAGAACAATCTGATTCTTCAGTGCCTCCCATTACAACATCCTGCTGAAGCATTCTTTGGATAATCTTCGCATCTTCGGTACGAACATCACGGTACTCCAGAAGGTAACTAAATCCTTGCAGGATCTGTGAATGTCTGTTCAAAGACTGACGTTGAAGGGCACGATAAATGTTAGCAATTCCAAGTGATAACAAAATCAGTGGTTCCTTAGGTGCAATTTTGTATGCTCTGAGTAAGTAACTCAAACTAGAGTTGTAACTCTTGGTTATCAGATGCATATTTCCGTACAGTGTTAGCAATATTGCACTCATGTCCCTAAATTTATGCTCTTTAGTAATAGATACGGCTCCTTTGATAGGTTTCTGCTGAATAACTGAATCTGCACCCTTAATTTGTCTCATAAAGTACTTGAGTGAGTTTCCTGATCGAAACACCTCAGTTGCAGCAAAGCCAGATGCTAATAGACTAATGTGGAGTCTATAAGTATCGTTAACAAACTGGTTTGAGACCATTACCTGTCTAGTTAGGTCGTTAGAAATAATGGGGTCGTTTGCCAGGTAGGAACAAGACATGTTGACATATCTGATAGTCCCAAGCTTTTTAGGAGTGTTAAAAATTGTCACATTTTTAGCAGCGTTTAAAACCCTGTAAGAACTAGCTGCAGAGTCATAAGCAGCAAGCAGCAGGGCATACTGGAAAAATGTTAGTATATTGTCACCAATAAGGATACAAATCGTGAAATCATACCTGCATGAAAATATCAAACCACGTATCGATGGGGAGGCCTCTAAAGGCTTTGATAACTCCTTTACTATCTGTTTCTGAATCAAGGTCGTTTTCTTTAATACTTAATGATAGTTTTTCCAGCCGAGCGTAAATATCAGCATCTTCACCCCGTTGAAAAATTGCTAACCGAGAACCATGCCTGGAATAGAAGCGCTTCACCGAAAGAAAAATATTCACCAAAGTATTAGCAATCTGCGTCCATTCTGTGACAGCAACCATGTTGTTAATATTTGAAGCAATCTGTGTCCAGTAACGTTGCAGTTCCCTAAAGCTATTTTCAACAATGGCATCTGCTTCGGCTTCGGCCCGTTTCTTTTCTGCTCTTGAAGGTATTTTGCGAATAGCTGATGTTTTTTCACTTTTTTGGTAAAGAGTGGATTCATCTACTGCGGGATGGTCTTGGTGCTCCTTCATCAGTTTTTTCTCCTTAATCTCATTTCGGACCAGTTGGACTTCTTCAATCAAATTTCGGGCTTCTTCATCACGGTCAAGAGCATAACATGTTTCAGCAAGACCAACCAGTGCTTCAACATTATTAGGATCATGCTTAATGACAAGCCTAAACCACTTTTCTGCTTCATCCCAGTTTCTAATACCCATCTCACATTTACCAATCGCCAACAAAAGTTCCGAGGCAGTATTATCGGTTTGGAGCAGTTTGAAAAGGAGTTCGAGAGCTAATTCGTAGTATCCAAAATTCATGAATGTTGTTCCTACCTCCCAAAACAGGTCAAGATAAACTAGCGGATCGGCTTCAAGTAAAAATTTGTTGTGATGTTTAGCTTCTTCGATATGTTCAAGCTGCAGTCGAGATAGTAGGAGTTTGACACGAATATCTAGAGGCAGTTCATATTTTTCTGGTTCGTCAAGTCGTGATTTACCTTTATCAGACCGCTTAATCTCAAGTCGTCTTTCATCAAACTCTGCGTCATCGTTTTGGTTTTCCCACCAGGTTTCGTCTTTTCGTTCCAGAATCCATCGAGAAATTGACTTGACTTCGCGAATAGTTTTGTACCACGCTTTTTGCTTGTAGTAAAGTTCTGCCAGTGAATTTAGCTCTGACCATCCAAATGGTTGAATAATTTCAGGATCAATAAATGAGCTTTCTCTATTTTGCTGTAAAATATTTTCAAACAGATTTACAGCATCTTGCAGCTGGCCTTGCAACATGTAAATCTGGCCAAGTCTGTTGGTGTATTCTGGATTTGCGGGATGAATGTCGTGGATTTTCTTCATTAACGTACAGGCTTGTTCTAGCTTGTTCATTGAGACTAAAAGCTCAAATAAGTCAAACATTATAGTTGTATCTGATGTATCTAAGCCAATGGCTCTTTCATAAAAAACAACTGCTTGATCAAACTTTCCAAGTTCCACACTGATTCTAGCAACGTCAACCCAATCGTCCTTATTCCTGTCTAACAAAGCTGCGGCAACCTTGGCTCGGAGTGATTTGTTAACATCGCCAATATCAGAGTAGATGGCATCAAGAAGAACGTAAGGAAGTTTAGAGTTTGGATCAATCTTAATAGCCTCTTCCAGCATCGCAATTGCATCACCAAAACGGTTCTCTTCGTACTCTTTGATAGCCAAGTTGTAATAAATTCTTGCTTCATCCTTAATAGCTAGCGCTTTTGGCATTTTTGCTATCCGCTTTTCTTTCTGCGTTTGTAATGATTTGTCTTCTTCTAAGAATCGATTTGCTTCGTTCTCATCATCTTCGTACTCTTCTTCTTCATCGCTGCTGAAGAGCGCTCGAACCCGTTCTGCAGCCTCCTCGTCGTTTTCGTTATCGCTTTGTATATAGTAATTGTCTTCTCTTGCTTCAGTAGAAGGAGCCTGCCATTCTTCATCAGAAGATTCTTCAATATATTCCTCCCCACTATCCATATCTACCAGGTCGGCATCAACCTCGCTCTCAGACAACGGATCTTGTGGAGCTGCTGATGTGGCGTGTCGCGATCGCAGATTAGAACTGTTTAATTCATGAGAGTCGTTTGTGATGTATGATCGATCTGATATATCTGATTGTATATTGTTGTTTGACATTATGATATTCAATTTACTTGGAGCCGCTCAAATTAAGATATCATGAGGATTAGATTAAATCAAGTATGAAAAAGAATAGATACATGATCGGTTTCTTCAGTATGTTTAGGTTTGTCCCAAGCAAATTACTAGGGTTGGGGTTTTAGCAATATGAGAAGATGTCAAAAATTCAATTGCTGAAAAAGCATGAGTATAAATCAGACTTGGTCAATGTGATTTAAACTATAGTAGTTGAAACTTTAGATTTGAGTTATCATGTTGAAGGCAGCATTTGGAACGAAATAAAATAAACGATATATATATAGGCTGCGCACCCTTGGCCGTCCATGCCCCTAGACCCAATCATATTTTTGTTTTGACAAGCTTTATCATATATAAATTATGAGCAAACAAAAAACTGTATTATCAACGCTATATACTCAGAAATTATTTTAAGTATTATAAAAGTATAATGTTAGACAAAATACAAAATTAGTATATACTGAAAAATAGATTTTAAATTCATTCTAAAGCGGTCCATTCATTCTTAAGCGGTATTGGGTAGGAAGTTGGGACACTGGATGTCATATATGCTCCCACAGCATTCTGGATGTTATTTTTATTCATTTTTACAAAAAAAAAAAAAAATTGAAAATCCGATATATTTAAGTCCATTTATATAATTTTTATTTTGGTATTTACATGTGTTTTCAAAGCTATTTCAAAAAAAAAATAGAGTGATTGAGTCAAGGGGCATGAACGGCCAAGGGTGCGCAGCCTATATGGTATAAACGAAATTTTCGAAAGTGCTTGAAAGGTTTCTTTTTTTATCATTCGAAATATATTGATGAAATGATCTTGTTCCAAATCATCCTTTTCTTTCAAAAATAGTTAAGAGACGTCACTACGACGGATTATATACAGATATACAATGAGACCATTTGTTTCAATATCTCAATAAGAGTAATTAAATAGCAATTCCATTATGTTTAATGAATAGTAGTAGTAGAAGAATCATAGTGAGGAAAAGAACAACTTCAGTTTTAGCAATTGACGTTAAAAGCGCCTTTGACAAAGTTGACAAAAGAGCCCTGATTAAAGCCATGGAGAACATGGGTCTTCCCCAGGCTGCCAAGAGTTGGGTGTCTAGGTTCGTGAGTGCGAGGAAGACAAGCCTTATTGTTGATGGAAATCTCTCTGAAGCGAGAAAAGTGGAAACAGGCGTACCGCAAGTATCGCCAATCTCTCCCCTGTTGTTTCTCATATGCACGAGCGATTTTTACCAAGCCATACGCGACGCTGGTGTTAGAGTGATTGGCTTTGTTGACGATATCACTATTTACACGAGCGGGAGAGACGCCAACAAGAACGCCACTAAGCTTTTGGATGTACTGAAAATATGTAATGACTGGGCCGTAGGGTCTCATACTGAGTTTGATTATGGCGATAAGCTCGGCTTTATCTATATACGACCTCGCTTCCCCGGCAAGAGGAAGCAAGCAAGAAAGTGGAGAAGGAAGCTTGTAATTCCGGTAGACAGTGCACCTAGGAGACCTGCTCAGGGCAGTCTAAAACTTTTGGGTGTTACTATTAGTCACAGTTTTTCCTTCGCCGAACACGCTAAAAATGTAATTTTTAAGGCTACAAAAGCGGTTGGCGCAATAGGAAGACTAGGTGGTGTCCTTAGGGGCATTACTGGCCAGACTATGAGGCAACTCTACATTTCATGCGTTAGGCCAGTCATGGAGTACGCTAGTCCAGTATGGTATCAGATAACACCAAGGATTTACAAAGACAAACTTGAAAGCATTCAAAATATGGCTTTGAAGAAGACCTTGGGTGCCTTTAAAACGACTGCAACCTGCATTTTACAGCGGGACGCGGGTGTCCCACCTTTCTGCAAACGAGCTGAGGAACTTGGTGAACGATATTCTCTGAGAGCTCTGAGGGATGTTAGCCCAAAGAACCCAATTAGGAGGCTGATCAAAAGGCAAGGTCCTGTGGCTGAAAATGAACCGCTAGCATTGTTATTCTATCAGACTGGTCAGATAGAATCAACTGGAAAAGATGTCTTCTGGAACACCCGACCACCTTGGAAGCGTGCTAAGATGAGCATGGTGCTCAAGGCGGCCGAAATCACTGCCAACCTCAGGAAGAGGATTAGAGCTCAAGCTCGTTCAGCCTGGAGATTAGATTATGATGATAGTTCTAAGGGCGGCTTCTACAGGTTGTTCACTAAGCCTGGCCTCTATGGCGACCCAGGCAACTACAGTCCTCTTTGCAGCATCATGGAAAAAGCGAACCGTCACAACCTTAGCAAAGTGGTGCAATTGAGAACTAGCCATGGCGCTATAGGATTCTATTTTTGAAGGGTATGGATCTCGGATAGAAATCACAAGTGCAAATGTGGACAGCCTGAAACGGTTGTGCATTTGCTGGAGGATTGCACCCTCTGCAAATTGGGGCGTAAGAACCTGATAGCATGTTCCCCGAAACTTGTCATTAGTGTTTTACTTGATAACAAAAAGGGCATTGAAGAGGTGCAGTGACGAATCGAGGAACTTGACAACCGCTTCAATGCCCTTTTTGTTATCAAGTAAAACACTAATGTCAAGTTTCGGGGAACATGTTATCAGGTTCTTACGCCCCAATTTGCAGAGGGCGCAGTCCTTCAGCAGGTGCACAACCGTCTCAGGCTGGCCACATTCACAATTTTGGCTTCTACTCAAGACTCCTACCTTTTAAAAATAGGATCCCATAGCGCCATGGCTAGTTCTCAATTGCACCACCTTACTTAGGGTGTGACGATTCGCTTTCTTCATGATGTCACGAAGAGGACTGTAGTTACCTGGGTCGCCATAGAGACCGGGCTTGGTGAACGACCTGTAAAAGCCGCCTTTTGAACTCCCATCATACGCTGACCTCCAGGCTGAGCGAGCTTCAGCTCTAATGCTCTTCTTGAGGTTAACAGTGATTACGGCCGCCTTGAGCATCAAGCTCATCTTAGCTCGTTTCCAAGGTGGCCTGGTGTTTCAGAAGATATTCTTTCCAGCTGATTCCATCTGACAAGTCTGATAGAATGAAAACGCTAGAGGCTCTTTCTCAGCCACAAGGCTTGGTCTTTTGAACAGTCTCCTAACCGGGTTCTTCGGGCTAACATCCCTCAGAGCTCTAAGAGAAAATCTTTTACCAAGCTCCTCAGCTCGCTTGCTGAAGGGTGGGACACCTGCGTCCCGCTGTAAAATGCAGGTCGCCGTCGTTGAATGAAGTATTATATAGTGAATGACACATCCCCCGCTAAAGGGTTATTTTTGTTGTATTAATGTTTTCTATGTATGATTTTCAAATAGTTATAAAGACAATAAACTGATTATATATAGCTTGTAGCTCTGGATTAGTAATGGGTTAACCATGTATTTTCTATCTATCTTCTGTGTTCAACAAACCACTTCACGACTCAAGCATTAATTTGAGCAGTGGGTGACGTATTCTGCTGAAAAATTTTCACAACTTTCAACTACCCTCTGAAGAGTGGTGAGGTCCTGTTGCCAGGATTCAGATCTGTCGTTTCGGATCACTTTTGTCGCTAAAATTTAGAAAGGCTTGTTGACCCGTCTTTTATTTGAGCTTCAGGTATGCCATATTATAAATTTGTCGTTTTCGTTTGACATTTTATCGAATTATTATTTTTGTTGTAGTCACGAACCACCTCGGATTCATCCCTTCTTCAACAGAAAAAAAGAAAATATCAAAAATGAAATCTTCATAACAAGGCTGGTAATGCTCATTTATTGCCGTAAATTTGATTTTGCCATATTTATGGATTGTCTTTTTTGGATATTTGAAGAATTTAGCGATCCAACGACGGAGTGTTTTAACGTCATCCCAAGACATAAAGCGTAAGTCCGATTAATTGATTGATTATTTTTGTCCGGTCAACCGGCATATTATACAAGATTATTTATAAAAGGGATCACTAACTGTGGTATTTATATAGACAGTGTTTCATAACCGTGAAGACCAATGTTCATTTGATTCTCTTTTTGTGAGCTTTCGCTTTGGTTGCCATGTACACCTAACCATTGCCCGGATTGCTGGGAATTCTCGTCCTAATACTAGTTCGTCAGTACCAGACCTCCTAATAAAAAAGTCTTTTTTTTTTAAAAAAAAAAAAGTTAAAAACGTCGGAGAGTGATAATCCACAATGGGTTTGAAAGGGCTCCTAAGAAAGAGTCTTAACGGCGGTGTGTTTGTGAGGGGCATTCAGCTCTCGGTATCCAAATACCAACAATAAATCGTGGCTCTGGACTAGTAATGGGTTACCCATGTACTTTCTGTCATCTTCAGTGTTCAACAAATCACCTCACTACTCAATGATTACCCGGAGTAGAGAGTTACGTAATCTGATGAAAAATTTTTACCATCTTCAAGCACCCTCCGGAGAGTGGTGAAGTCCTGTTTCCAGGATTCGGATCTGTCGTTTCGGTTTACCTTTGTCGCTAAATTTGGACAAGCTAGTTGAGCTGTCTCCCATTCAGGCTTCAGATATGCCACGTTATAAAATTGTCGTCTTCATTTGACATTCTGTCGAATTGTCGTTTTGTTGTTGTCGTGAACCACCTCGGATTCATCTCTTCAAGAGAAAATATGAAAGCATCAAGGGATTCTCAGAATGAGGGTAGTAATGCTCATTCGCAGCCGTATCAGTAGTCGTCCTTTTGGATAAATGGTGCTTTTAACGTCATTCCAGGACATCTGCCGTATGATGTATCGTCCTTTTGGATAAATGATGAGTTTATCGTCATCCAAAGGCGGGGTGCTTTTAACGTAATCCCAGGGCGCTCCACCTCGGGTTTATCTCTTTAACAGAAAAGATGAAAGCATCAAGGATAGATTTTCAGAATGAGAGTAGTAATGCTCATTCGCTGCCATATCAGTAGTCGTCATTTTAGATGAATGATAAGTTTATTGTCATTTAAAGACGGGGTGCTTTTAACGTCATCCCAGGACGGAGCGTAAGTCCAAAATTTGCGCTGATTTTTTACAAAGAACAGGCGTAAGTGTGAAGTTTAGACTGGTTAAATAAAATTTTAACATAGCTCCTGATGGCCCAGTTGGCTAAGGCGCGAGACTGTAATGGTTCATTGTAATCTTGAGATCGGGTGTTCGACTCACCCTCAGGAGATATTTTTACTTTTTCTTAAAACACTGAAACATGTTTTTTTTCAAATTCCTTTTTTTTTTTTCTAATTCAAGTAAAATATCCAGTATTTCACTTTCAGCAGCATCAAAGACAAAAGAGTTGCGCAAAAGTTTTTAAGAAATATATGACAAACTGGAAATGAAAAGCTGGAAGCACATTAATGTTGAATATCTCAACTCATATCGTGAGCAGTACTTGTCAGCCATCTTAGTGTAACTGCTCTTAAAGCTGAATACAATGTTTCTCCTTTTTTATTTGGATGCTTGCCAGATCTATCACTTCTGTCTAAAATAAATAAAAAGTTGAATACTTTTTCATTCAGAAAAGCTGTGTAGCCAGAGGTATTCCGACACCCTCAATCCCTTCGTTAAACAAATAACTTGTCATACCTTAAGCAAACTAGTTGCCTGCTTATAGACAATGGGCTTTTCAAGTAATATTTTGAAATATGATTCTGGTAAAGCTAATAAGCGTGATAAAAGTCTTATCTCAAATGTGATATTTTGAAACAAATAAAAAGGTCTTGACGGGGTTTTTGCTAAATAAAGTGCAATCTTTAAAACTATTTTTTAAATTTTGATGTCCTGGTTTTTCTTTATTCTTTTTATAAAAACAATCAATTTTCTGAATTTTTTTAACGCATTATTTAAAAAGTTTGTCTGGTTAGAATTGATTGCTGGAATGTCACTTTCTGTCAATAAGTGTCTATCATGTGTTAGTACCTAAGACTATTTTCAAAAACATAATGATAAAAATTCCGATGCAAACTGCTACGTATGTAATTTTTTTTCAATGCAAAAAGTCAGGCTTTATAATTTTTGTTGGGCAGAAAGCAAATTTCAATGGGAGACGCTACACCCATTTTGCAAAGAATGACACTGTTTATATATATATAATCAGTTTATTGTCCTTATAACTATTTAAAAATTATACACAGAAGACATTAATACAACAAAAATACCCTTCTAGCGAGGGATGCGCTATTCACTATCTATTTCATACATTCCGATGGCACCGAA
>JAJMRT010000277.1:0-30520 GCA_030558065.1 Geotrichum phurueaensis | reverse complement strand
AAAAAAAAAAAAAAAAAAAAAAAAAAAAAAAAACTTTTACAAGATGGAATATATTATACCGTAGGAGGTACAACGTGAAAAATTCAACCCAAACTTTAAATTGCTGGTTGCGTCTAGTTTGTGTGTACACACTGTAAATTCTCGTCAAAAATTCTTTTTATTTTTTTTTTTTTTTCACTAAACGTGCATGAAACCTTTCCTATTTAGAATAATTTGTTTGTCTCAAAACAGTCAAAACATCTCCGTATTCATCCACCACTAATCCCGGTTTAGACATAGACACAAGTATCATGTTTCAAGTCTTAGCCTGACGTTCCTGAACGCTGTGGTTTCTCTGGAGTAGAATTGAGACCATTCACAAACAGGAAAAAAAATAAAATCCCCCCAAGTTTAGCAACAATTTCTACATACCCTACTTTCCTCCTACATTTAAATTAACCGTAAATACCAAAAAATATATATATATATCACAGTTATTAAAAAAAAACATGATGATCACGTTTATATAGCTCTATGCTCTAGTCTACTAATTGTTGCGCAGTCTCAAAGTAACATCTTCTTCCTCGCTTTCCTCTTCATCGTCATCGTCATAACCAAGCTTGAACCCTGCATAGTCCTCCGTGTTTAACCCCTGACCAATCTCCTGCAGCGACCCCAGATCACCTGGCGTCATCAGCCCCGCACGGTCTCGCGGCGACCCCGGAGCAGAGAGCGGCCGCGTCAACTTGTACGAGTTTGACAAAAATGGGTTGTGCTTTTCGCTCGCCTCGTCATCAAAACTCTTGGGGTAGGCGCGACGCAGCGCCAATTGGCGCGCCTTGACATACTCAAGTCCCATGCGCTTCCAGTCAAGCAGATCAGAAAGACGTTCGGTTCGGTTACGTTGGTTAATACGCTGGCGGCGAGACTTGATAGTAAAATCATACATGCAATCAGTCAGCTGGTTAATCGAGTCGTCGACACCCTTCTGGCGACGGTCCACAATGTAAATACCATAATCGCTCGAGTTCTCAATCAAGTCCTCCATATAGCAGCCAAAACCAGAGAGATTCGTAGTGATTGAGGGAACACCCATGACTGTGCACTCCGCAGGAGTGTAACCCCAGGGCTCGTAGTATGATGGGAACACACCCAAGTGGCAACCGCGGACAAAGTCGTCGTAGTCCATGGGAAGAATCGGGTTGTTTGAGTTGAGAAACTCAGGATGAAACACAATTTTAACTCTGTCACTAGGGTGATTAAACAACTGAACCCGTCTAATCTGGTTGAGAATAGGGTCGGCACTGTCATCAGCCATGTTATGCGTGACAATTGGTGGCAGAGTAGTGCGCTTGAGCGCAAACACCCGGCGTTTCAGTAAGACCTTGTCGGAGGACGTCAGTAGTTCGTCTAACTCAGGAATCTCCTTGCCATGCTCGGAAGAGCGCGCGCAGTGCTCGAAAAGACGGCGGCCAATGGTTTGCTGAATTTCCTTAACAGTATCGTCCAGCGCCTTGATCACAGCTTGGCCCTTGAGCGTTTCGACTGTGTACGAGCGAGTTACAGCGGGCATGATGACAAAGGCAACAACCGTCTTTTTTGAATTGGCAGCCTTGAGCTTATGATTGAGTCTTGCAAGCGACTCAATAAACATATCAGCACCCTTGTTTCTGTATTCATATCTACCGGCAATAAAAAAGTAGAGGGTGTTTTCAAGATCAAAATCGTAGTGACCGTAAAAATGGCCGCGCACAAAGTTGTTAATCTTCTCCTTCTGAATGGCATGGAGGTTTTGGAATTCGTGCACGGCGGAAAACTTAACAACATTGAGGCCATTGGGCAACACGCCGTCAGGCTTTCTTTTCAGCAAGTGCTCGGACTCAAATGCAGTGATGTGAGAAACTGTGGTGAAGACATCACATGAATGCGCTGCAGCACGCTCAATGCAGTAACGATGGTAAATACCGCGTTTACCAGCCTCTGCATCAACATCAAACCACTGGAGGTTGTTGTAAAAATCAACCGAGCCGGCACACAAGTAACGACCAAGGAGCGTCGCATGGGTGGTAAAGATAGTAGTGACGTCAATTCTGCGCTTGCGGCAAAGCGGGAGCGCAATGCCCGCCAACCATTCATGGAAATGGGCAACGACAGCGTGCTCGGTGTCATGAGATACATACTCGCCAAGGAACCAAGCAACCAAATAGCCGAGGATAATGGCATCGTTCGACTCGGTATCAGCGGAGGGCGCAGGGATGCCTGCCACCGACCACAGATCGGCTTTCCATTCGTCGAGATGAGAGTAGGCAGAGCCCAGGTCAAAGAGCAGCACGCGCGGGGCGCCCTCAATCAGCCAACGGCCGTAAAGATATCTGACGCCACGCTCGCTCATGGACTTGAGGGTAGCGGCAATATGAGGGTTGGAGGGTTCAAGTTCTTCGACTTCAATGTCCGCAGATTTCTTGTTGAGGGGACCCATGAGACAGTAACGGTCCCGATATTCCTTACAGGTGACAGGAGCCTTGGACTTGATAACAGAGTAGATACCGCCGACGCGGTTGGCCACCTCGGTCGCGACTTCAAAGAGAAGATGATTGTGAACGTCGCGGGGCATATCTAAGTGACGGGAGTTGTGGAAAAGTGGGTAAACGGTGTAATAGAAAAAAGGGGTTTAAAAGGTGCTTGACACAACTGCCGACGCAAAGTTAGCAGTAAAAGCAGTGAAAAGAAACAAGAAGAAAAAAAAAAGAAAGAGAGAAAGACAAATTTGCGATTCTTGGGCACCAAGATTAAAAACAAAGAAGTGAATAAGAAAGGGAAAAAGGGCAAATTTATATATTTTTTTTCCAGGAATTGGAGAAACCCCAGAAGATAAAAAAAAAAGAGGAGGGGCAAATGTAACTTTTGGTATTTCCCACATCGATTGACCAGTGAAGGTGCGGATTAAACGATCACCACAGGCATTGTTTTGTAAACTCTCGGGTTAAATCACAGTCCCTGTAGCACCACAAAAACAACCTCTTTGATAGTGATGTTAGTGCAACATAATCGTGAGCCATTGTCCAATCAGCGCTCTCCATATATTCCATTAATCCTTAATATTTGCAGCTTACGACTGCGAATCGTCTTACTCTGACTTTTCTTTTTTATCCAGACGTTTTTCTTTTATTTTTTTTTCAGTAGAGGTTTTTTTCGTCTGGGAATTTTGGCCTTTTGACATTCTCGTCTTTGGCTGCCGGTGGTCAGATGACACCCTTTTTTTTGCATGTCTTTGGTAGACAACACACACAAATTTTCTGGAGAAAAAAAAAGATCCAGTTTGTGTCGTCTCCAGACAACCCCAGACTGAGAGACCCACGAGACTCAGAAGAGCCGTCTGAAGCCGCCAAAATTACGCCGAAAAGGCCCAAAGCAGCAGAGAGACTATAGTACTACAGCGCAAAAATGGGTCTGATTCATTCCATGATGGGTTCACTCTTGCGCCAGCGAGCGGCCCAAACCACCTGGACACGTTGTTTGACAAGAGTGTTTTGTACTGCTGATGGCCTTCCACCAGATTTTTGCAACGCATGGAATCTTTTGCTCTCCAGTTCCCCACGGCCGCTTTGGACACTCATCTGAAATTCAGCTTTTTTCGTAAGGGTTTTCCACCTCAACCATTCATTTTCGTCATTGTAGACCAATCACTTCCGCCCGGAGAAATTACCACACCATATCAAACGTATTTAGAGCGTTGTGTTTGAACCAAATTATAAAACCATGCTTGTCGCCATCACCAAAAAAGGTATTACTAGTGCATTTGTTAACTCTGATAAAATTCGCTAAAAGCCTGGCGGCCAGATCTAACTTGGCAGTAATGGTCAATCATCCTATATGGGCCTCGAGGAGACGCTTAGGCAGCAACCCTTTTGAAAGAAAGAGAGAGAAAGCAGCGGTGGCAATATGGAAAGACCAAGAGCTGTTTGATCTGGGGAACCAGTAATTATCAGATGCTTTAGGTGGTATATGAATGTAGTGCGTGTGCTGCATCCCTTTGGGTACGACGAGTCGGCTGTCTCGAAACTCTGGTGTTTTCTGGGCAGCAACTACCGTAGTTGCTACGGTATTAGATCACGATGGATACCATCTCCTCCAAGAACTCTCAAGGCTCGTCAAAGCTGGAAAGCTTGTGAACTCACCTCCACTGACCTTCTCAAGATTTGTAGTTTTTAAAACACTCTCAAGTCTCACAGGGCTTTTATTGGACTCGTAGCAGTTACATGTCGTACCCAGCAACGATGACGTCGGGTAATTGAAATCCACGCATTTTTTTTTAGCCTTCCAAGCAACCTTCACGAACCTTCCTCTAAAACCATTTAAAGGCGCCCGCATCTCTCTTTTGTCAACCCTATTTCTTGTGACACCTTTTTTTTTTCTTCCCTTGATAGCCTAAATTTAGAATTTCTACTTTTCTTTGCTTTAAAAACCACCTCCCCGACTATTGTTTCCGCACTCACTACCCCGCTTAATTAATCCGCAATGCCCGCCCAGGAATACTACGTAGGTGTCGACGTCGGAACCGGTTCTGCCAGAGCTTGCGTGATCGACTCCACTGGTGAAATCCTCGCAGTTACAACCCAGGCTATTACCAAATGGGAGCCAAAACAGGACTACTTCAATCAATCTTCTACCGAGATTTGGGAGGCTGTCTGCAGCTGTGTTAAGCAGGCTGTCGCACAGGCCGCAATCGACCCCACCGCAGTCCGCGGTATCGGCTTTGACGCGACATGCTCGCTTGTTGTGCTCGATGAGCAGTCCGACTCTCCTGTCCCTGTCGGCCCCGACTTTTCTCAGACCGAGCAGAACATTATTCTTTGGATGGATCACCGCGCTCCCGACCAGACCAACGCCATTAACGCGACCAAGCACAATCTGCTCAAGTACGTGGGTGGCAAGATGTCGATTGAGATGGAAATCCCAAAGGTTAAATGGCTTAAGGAGAATATGCCCGAAGGAGCCTTTGACAAGTGCAAATTCTATGATTTGGCTGATTTTTTGACGCACCGCGCATCTGGCTCCGAAGATCGCTCGTTCTGCTCAATTGTTTGCAAGCAAGGATACGTCCCCGTGGGTATAGACGGCTCGATCAAGGGCTGGTCAAAAGAATTTTTAGAATCAATTGATCTTCCTGAGCTGGCTGAGGACAACTTTCGCCGTCTTGGCGGCGTCAGCGGTGAAAACGGAACCATTTTATCCGCCGGCCATAAAGTCGGCAACTTGACGGCTGAAACTGCTGAACTCATGGGGTTGACTACGGACGTTGCGGTCGGCTCTAGTGTCATTGACTGCTACGCCGGCTGGATTGGCACTATTGCTGCCAAAGGAGAAACTAGCGCAGGCGCTGAGGCCACTAGCCCCGATGACGAATCCAACAGCGAGATCAAATCTCTTCAGGACTCGATTGAGTTGGTGTCACAGCGTCTTGCGGCTGTGGCCGGCACGTCAACCTGTCATCTCGTCATGTCTGCGGACCCCGTGTTTGTGCCTGGTGTGTGGGGACCTTACCGTGACGTCATTTTCCCCAACCGCTGGCTTGCTGAAGGTGGCCAGTCTTGTACAGGCGAGCTTCTCCACCATGTGCTCACTTCACACCCAGCATACAACGAGGTTGGCAAGCTCGCGCTCACGGCGCAGGTTTCTATTTTTGAGTGGCTCAACACGCACCTTGAAAAAATGCGTGTCGAGGAAGACGCGCCGACAATCGCGTATCTCGCTCGCCACTTCTTCTTCTACGGTGATCTCCACGGCAACCGCTCACCTATTGCTGACCCGCTCATGAAGGGATCTGTTGTTGGCCTAAACATGAACACTGGCGTCGATAATCTTGCCCTTGTGTACTACGCCGCCGTTGAGTTTATTGGCCAGCAAACGCGTCACATTATTGATACGCTTAATGCCGCTGGCCACAACGTGCGTGAAATTTATCTTTCCGGCGGCCAGTGCCGCAACAACCTGCTCACGCAGACTATGGCCACGGCTACGGGTCTTCCCGTTGTCATTCCCTACTATATCGACGCGGCTGTGGTTCTCGGTAGCGCCATGATTGGTGCCAAGGCCGCCACCGAGGGGAAAAAATCGCTTTGGAATATCATGTCGACCATGACCAAGCCGGGCACTGTCGTGCAGCCTGAGGGCACACATGAACTTAATTACAAACTGCTGCGTGCCAAGTACGACATTTTCCTTGACATGGCGCAGAGGCAACGCACCTACAGAGATGCTGTGGATAAGGCCTTAGACAACATCTGATCCGTGCATAAACAATGATGACCTGTATTTAGTATTTAATATTAAATTTTCTTTTATAGCCCATTTCAGTAAGGTACAATTGTTGCAACATGATGCAATGTTATTTACAATTCGCTGGATCGTCAGGGTCCCATCACCCCCTTTTTTTTTTTTCTTTTAGCACTCTGAAGATGAATTAATTGTAAATCCATGGGCATGCAAAGCCTAGCACACGATAAAAAAATAATAGCGAAATTAAAGCCCAAAACCCCACTGGTTAGTCTACTGAATAACCAACCCTAAATATGCTTGTGTAAATGAAATTCGAGTAAATATGTACATATATATATTTGACTACTCCATGACTCTACTGATAGGCACCCACTCAATCTGCGATTTCTGGCGGTCGTTGCGCGACACGCGGAAAAAATGATCTGTGTACGCGGCGGCGTTCATATGCGTTAGGAATTTTTCATCGTGGGTAATGACAATGAGCTGGAAATTACGCTGTTCGCGACGCGTGGAAATAATGAGCGAAAGGGCTTTTGCTAGCGATTCAATGTTGTCGCTGTCGAGGTTCGTGGTGGGCTCGTCGAGCGCAATAAGCCCGCAGTTGACCCCAAAGCACTGAGCAAGCGCCAGGCGGATAATGATGGAGGCCAGCACCTTCTGGCCCGCGGAGCAGCGCCCGCGCATGTCGAGCTCGACGTCTTGCTTCACCATACACACGCGGTAGTTGTATTTGCTGGTGGTGCCGGCCTTGGCGGTGGTTTCGCTATCGCTGCGGATTAAAATCGTGTCAACGTCGGAGCCACTATACGTTTTCTTCCACAGCTCGTCAATGATTTCGTTGACCTCGGCCATCTTCATTGTGTGATACTTCATAATAGCGGCCTCAAGCGCCTTGGAGTACTTGGCAAGATCTTCGTTAGCCACAGTTGTGGCCCGTAGCTTGATCACAGCGGCACGGTAGTCGTCGGCCACTGTTTTGTAGTCGGTGTCAAGCTCCTCGTTGATCTGCCGCAGCTGGTCGTCGAGCTGCTTGACTTCGCCCATCTTGCCCGCGAGCTGGGCGCTCAACCGCGCGTGCTTATTGCGCAAGCGGCTCGACTCCTGTTCATAGCGGTCACGGTCGCGCTCGGCATTCATTTTTTCAAGCTCACCAATGCGGCAACTCCGGGACTCGGCTTCCTGGCGCAGCTGCCGCAAGTTTAGGTTATCCTCTAATGTACGCCTATGGCCCTTGAGATCGAGGATGGATTTTTCTCCCTCGGTGATTTGCGTGAAAAGATCCTCTTGTTTCTCCTTGGTGGTGGCAATATGGGCGCCAATCGTCTTGACCATTTCTGTGCAACTGGCAAGATCGGACTCGGCACCAGACGTTTCATACCGCTCAATCAAGACGTTTGTCCGACGCACATCGGCAATTGCATCTTGCACCGCTGTGAACATGCCTGATATCTCCTTCTCGCGGCGGGTGCCGGCAATCTTGACGCCATCAAGCTCACGTTTTTGTTCTTTCAATCGCGCGTCGATACCCTCAATCTCGCGACTAACATCGCTAATCTCGCGCTTAAACACAATGATGCGCTCGCGCTCAGCCTTAATTTCCTGGTCGGCACTATGCTTTTCTTCAAGTTGCTTTTCGACTTTTTGAATTTCTACTCGCTTTTCGGCAATAGTGTGTTGCAGACTACTTATTTGCGTTTGGTAGCGGTCGCGCTCGGCCATGAGGTCGTCGAGTTGTTTGCGATACTTTTTGAACTTTTCCGTCTCCACGGCCAACAGATCCAAAATCTCGCTGCTGGACATGGTGACTTTATCCTCGACGCTGTTGATGTCAAGACCAATCTCGAGATCACGGATTTGATCCTTGACACTAGCAATCTCCTGCTGCGCTCGTGCCATATCGGCTGCCGCTCTCCGCAGCACCTCAACCCGAGCGGATGCGTCATTCGCGTCCTCTACTATTAGCTCCATCTGGTTTTTAATCGCCTGGGCTTCAGTCAGATCTTGACCAAGCTTGACAATGTTTTTCTCAAGTTTTGGTTGCATTTCATTGGTAAGATGGATAAGTCTCGTCACATCGGGGAGTACGCTGCGGGTAACGCGCAGCTTTTCCTGTGCATCCTCGAGCTTTTGAAGAGGATTACCTCCAGCATTGTCCTCAGTTTCAGTGATTTTAGCCTGCTCAATATCTTGAATGATCTTTTGAAGTCTAGCCTCAAAGGCCTTTAACCCCTCCAGGTCGTCAAACTTTCGTTGACAAATGAAACATAGGTGTTCTGACTCGGCTTTACCTAAAGCTGCGCGAGCAGTTTGTTCAAAGGAAGTTAGCTGTTGGACACGATCATTCATGTGGGTTTCCTCCTCAATAAGTTCAGTAATTCTTGCCTCGTACTCTTCCTTGGTCAGAGAACGTACCCCTAGAACCGGTTCAATGGTATCGCCTATCAACTTGATTTCTTTAGTAACCTTTTTCAGCTCTTCTCTGGCAAGATTGAGCCTCATTTCAACTTGCGTCACCTTCTGTTTACTTTTGTTCTGCTCTTCTAGACTTGACTCGAGGGAGTTACGTGCAAGTTCAATCGCATCGCGGAGAGCTTTTTCAATGCCTCTGCCATCAGTTGATTGACTCAAATCAATTCCAAACTCGCTGAAATCGTTCTTATGTCTTTCAATGACTGCATTCTGCGCCATGACCCGCCGCGCTGCATCATCATTGAGGAACTTGAGTTTACTTCGAGTTTCAGATTCAGCGTTGACAATTGTCAACTGGTGGTTCAGATGATCCTTCTTAGAATCAACTTCTTTTAACTGAGTCTCTAAAGTAGGAATTTGCTTTCCATTGTTGATTTGATTTAGAGACTCCTGGGTTGTAGTAAGCTTTTGCTCCTGGTCTTTAATTAGTTGCTGACGGTACGCAAGAGTTCCCTCGTCAACTTGAACCTCATCAACTAGTAGCTGAAGCTTCCTCGTTTTAACTTCAGACTCTCGAACACTGTTGCGAATAGAAATAATCTTTTGCTCTTCTCGAAGCTTGTCAGTTGTGATGTCGCTAATGATCTTGTTCATCTCGTTTTCGTTTCGCAAATTAGACGCGCGCTCTGCTTCCAGGTTGCCTTTGTACATTTCAGCAAGATTGGCAAGGGCTTCACTCGTCTGTTGATAAGTGCCATTTTGGTCAAGCCCAAACTTGTTGGCGAGCTCACTAAGCTGGGTCTGCCTTGCGTTAATATTTGACTTGTAACTGTCTTGTTCGGCTTTGAGTTTTCCCTGTTGTTGGATGTTATCGTGGTACTGGCTTTGTAAGGAATCAAAAACATTCTTGGCCTGTGTGAGCTCATTCTTTAGCACGTCCTGTTTCTTAACCAACTCTGCCGCTTGCTCCTCAAAGTTGGTGAGCTTGTCGGCGAGTTGCTCATCACTATCATCAAGAATCTCAATAGAATTAATCAGTCGTTCAATTGCATCCTGACCAGCAGTGTGCTCATGTCTTAGACTTTCGAGCTCGTAGAGGATTTTCTGAAACTTTTGATTGGAGCTGAAAAGCTCGTTTGACTCCTCGATAACTAACTGAATCTCTTCCTCCAACTTTTGAGCTTCCTCCTTATATCGTTCAGTTTCATCTAGTAGCTGTTGCGCTTTTTGCTCCATCCGCTCGGCACGTTCCTTGTTCGACTTGAGATGCTCAGTGTCAGAATTTTGAAGTTTTATGTCAGTGGCATAGTCCTTTCGCAGGGTTTTGATATTGTCAAGCACCTTGGTGAATTTAAGGGCTTCAAAAATTTCGTCAAATTTTTTCTTCAAAACCGAGGGTTCTGACAGCGGCCACAGACTCTCTTCTTGATGGCAGAAAATAACGTTATCGAGCACGGCTTTCGACACACCAAGGTAGACGGGCATCTGCGAATCAAGATCGGCGCACCGCGTGCTGATTGACTTGCGCTGTCCGTCAACGTCAATAACCAGATTCCCCTCAAGCGTTTTGAACGTGCCGTTGACTCGCTTCAATGTGAACTGCATTGAACGCGTACAGACCATTTGCGCGCCATTAGTATTGTGAAAAGCGAGCTTCACTTGACCAAAGACCTCCCTTTCGCCAATGAGCTAAATATTAGAATGTTAGTGAGTGTTAAATTAATAAATAAATGTGATTTTTCATACTTTTGGGTCGTGAAGGAAAGCACCGCCTTTGCTGTTTGGAGGGAGATCACCAGTAGTGACATACTTTAAACACTCAATGATAGTCTAGAGTAGGGTTAGCAAACAAACCCACTAGAATTAAGTAATAAAACCGTACCGTTTTTCCTGAACCATTCTGACCA
The DNA here is from genome assembly GCA_030558065.1 of Geotrichum phurueaensis. Taxonomy (NCBI): domain Eukaryota; kingdom Fungi; phylum Ascomycota; class Dipodascomycetes; order Dipodascales; family Dipodascaceae; genus Geotrichum; species Geotrichum phurueaensis. Next base: position 19,946 of record JAJMRT010000277.1, on the reverse strand, counting down.
ACAATGAGTGTCAATGGTGTACCAAACTGGATTGTTTCGCGGTGGGCGTTGTCAAATGATCTAATTCCCTGGATCGAGAGCTATACGCGGGTTAGCACTGTGACTTGCGGGGCAGGATAAACTGTTCTCGCCATACTTTAAATATACTCGACCTATTTAAAAAACTCTGTTAATAAATTAATAATAGCCTCGTCAAAGTGTTTGGTGCACATACATTTTTGCTGGTTTCCAGCGGTGATAGTGATGGGGTAATGGATATCTCGATATTAAAGAAGAGGTAACAGGAACGAACTTTGAAAGATGAAAACTCAAGCTAAAATGATAAAAGGTAACTCACTAAACTTTGAAATATTGGAGTTGAGACTAATGGATTTAAGGTTATAATCTAAGTGTCAAGTTAGAAAAGATAAGACAAAATCACAAGTATCAAGTCATATAATCTAGAACTTACAGAGGGCTTCAGCAGTCAAGGTTTATTTAGGCTCAAACGACAGTTTTGCCCAGATCCAACATATTGGCGAAGGCAACAGGAAGTTGCCAATTGAACGTAGGCCGCGTGTGTTTGTTTATACGTTACACTTTAAATAAATATTATAAATTTTCAGTATACAATTTGCCATATGATTTTTTAAATGAATTGATCTTGATAGCAAAAATTTCTGATCTGGGTCAGAAAAGCCATACCAGGGTATGCTACCAGTTATATTTCGGTACATAACCAAAGCAGTGCGCTGTTGTATCACAACAGCGACAAAAAAACAATAACAACTGCAAAACTGCCATATTGTACTGTTTTTTTTTTCTTGACAAAAAGTAAATGGATGAAAAACGTAAAGAGGCATTCGAAATGTGAAAAAACCGTCTTTCGAGCTGTTTGCGTAGTAAAGTGGTGCGTGAGACCCTGCTCAGATCCACGAGGGTTAGACAAGAGTTGTCACCTAAGACTTTAAAAGAGCTGTAACTGAAATGTTTAATTTACGTTTTGCTGCCTTTTTTGAAGCCAAAAAAAAAAAGGGAATACATTGAGGAAGGCAAGTATGCAATTGAAACGAGTATATATAAATTTTAATCCTTCTGAAAGAACCCTTCTTCTTGAATAACTGTGTTCTACGTTTTGTTTGAAGCTTTTAAGCGAGATAAAGTTTTGTTGGAAACCCAAAAAGATCTTCAAATCTTTAGAAATAAGATACGGATGATGGATTATAGAAATAGTGTTCATATATACAGTGTGTTTTTGAGATGTGATCATTGAAGCAAACGAGGTAGTTGAATTCAATGTTTTTTTTTTGATAAAGATTCTTGTAATAATGATTGTTTTTGTTTTTGTTTTAACTGAAAGATTTTCAAAACAATCAGAAACGGGTCCGCTTTGGGTTTAATTAAAAATAAACAATGATTACATAATGGGTTATTTTGGAATTTTGAAATGGCTGGCTCCTTTTTTTCATGTTTAAAAAACAACCGGGCTGGGTGAAAATTATCACACACGCGCGTAAAAAATAAAATTTCAGTGGACTTTTTGCCTCGCCTGTTTTTTTTAAGGTTTTATTACCCTGCCCATTCACTGAACCCACCACACTAACTATTTCTTACACATTATGCTCTATACTATTTTTGTACTATCACACATAACCTATTGCAGGCATTTATGCAATGCCCTTAAAAACAAACATTGCAAATGTAATGTTTTTTTTTTCTTCATTTTCCTTTTGTTCCTTCTTCTTTTTTTCTTCTTTCCGTTCACAATAGTCCTCGAGTCCACACGTTTTGAAAAAAAAATCCTTTTCCCACCAAACACAACTCCTCTTCATTGCTAACTCACGCTCCAATACCTGCGTCTGTAAAGCTTCTGCTCTGTAAGTATTCTCGCTCAAGATTGAATCTGCACGACACCTGCATTGTCTGGTCGCCCACAAAAACACTTGATGATTTTGGATAAACCTCGTCTTCGCGTCGTGAGAGTTTTTTATTAACTTATTATACAGAGTCTTTTTTTTTTGCGATTAGCAGTGTTGCAATTAGCATATACTTGACATTTCATCATTAAAACCCATACACAACACACACACACACAACTCGTAAAGATGCCGAGGCGGAATAACCAACACTCGTTTTTACGCTCAGTATGCCTGGCCCTGGTACCATCCATGGTGTCTGCAGCAATACAGTTAGACTCAGTCAACCCGCCAGCGATAGCCAATAACCTCGGAAGCATGGGTATTGTAGGTGACTACGAAGGCATCTCACAGTACACCTATTCAGGGCAACAGACTGTGATCACAGACCCCTACTTTGATTCGATAATCGCTCAAGTTAACAATGCATTTATTAATCAGGGGACCTCGAACGGAAGGGTTTCCAACATTTGCCAGATTAACGAAACTATTTACCTTTCCGGCAACTTTACAAAGATTGGCAGCACAGATATTTCTAATGGTCTGGCGAAACTAAATGCATCTTCTGGAGATATTGAATCACTAGGAAATGATTTAAACGGCACTATTCATACACTGTACTGTGACTCCGACAGTAAAACTATATATGTTGGTGGTAATTTCACTTACAAAAACCAAACGGGCGCGGCCATCTACAACTCAAGCTCTTCTTCATGGTCCGTCCCTCTTTTTGGTGGGTTCCCATCGGGATCAAACATCAAGTCCATTGTTTCTTACAATGATAGCATAGTGTATGGTGGATCATTTAGTAGTCTAGCAAACACTTCGCTTGTAAAATCCTCCACTGGCGATAACTCGACGCTTTTCAACTCTCAGCGAATTAGTTTTAACCTCGCGCACATCTTTGCTGATGGCACTGCGGCAAATAATGACCCCAAGAGCATCGTTTGCCCATCAGACAGCTCTGACTGGGCTATAGAGCCCAACCGAGTGGGCTCGTGGAACGCCATTTGGCCATTCTACTTCAACCCGACTATTTTAAAGCTCTATAACCTAAAAGACGAAAGCGCAGGTGCCAGCATATTTAGAGTGAGATCCTTCCCCAACAATGGTATTATGAATCTGACATATGTCAACACAACTACAAACACACCTGCATATTGCGACGCTTGGTGCCCACTGCCACTGAGTGGAAACGAAAGTTTTGTTGAGTTTAGCTTTGTTAATACTGTTGGAATGAACGGTCTGCAGATTGAAATTCTCGACTACTATGGTAATAACGGCGGTCTAAACGGAATCGAGCTTTTTCAAAACGACGCTTTCACTTTTGCTAATGAATCCTACAACACACAAAATTCATGTGACGACACCAAGTTTACACCTGCCTCAACTTTAAATGGTAATTTTACCTCTCCTAGCGTCAGCGAATCAAACTATATCACTGCACTTATCGACGAATCATCGCAAATCTCGGAAACAGCTGTTATATACCAGCCTAACATTTCTTTATCGGGAAACTACACCTTTTTGCTGTTTACACCTGGCTGTCTCCAAGACGGTTCTTGCGATAATAGAGGTGGAGTTAATGTGACAATCGAAGCTAATCAACAAGATAAGCCGACTGTTTTGAGTCTTTATGAAACAAACCTGGATGACAAGTACGACACCATTTATACTGGTGAAGTTGACCCAATTTCTGATGGATTTCGTCCCAAAATTACCATCACTCCTCTGAGAAACCAACCATTGCCCTTGACTTTTGTTGCCGACAAGGTTCAAGTTATTTTGAACTCTGTTGATACCAAAAGTGTCTCTATCAGCTCACTCTTTGAGTACAATGCAAAGAACTTTACTAAAGGTGGCAATGTTCATTCTATTGGAAACACCACCATCAATTATGCTGGATCTTTGCTGGGGAAGTCTGCCACAGTTAATGCTCTACATGTTGAAGGAACCACTCTATATGTTGGAGGCAGTTTTACTAATAAAACACTTAGCAACAATCTGTTTAAAATTGAGTCTGGAAGTTTGAAAAACGTTTCTGGCAATGGCCTCAATGGTGTTGTCAACGGTATTGAAAATTATGACTCTGATGAGCTTTTGGTCTACGGCAAGTTCACTCGTCCCGTTAGCTTTCAAGTTAACGGCACTTCCAATGTCGCGTTGTACGATACATCAAACGACGAGTGGGGTTCACTAGGACGTGGAACTAACGGTGAGGTTTTCAGTACATCCCGCTTTGATTTAAATGGAACTTCCATGCTTGGTCTGTCTGGAAACTTTTCTCAAGTCTACTCTGAAACTTCCAGTGTTTCTGCAGAGAATGGCTTTAGTATGTGGGTGCCAAGTGAAAATTCTTGGTTTGCCGACTCACTTTTGTCTACTATGTTCCTGCAAGCGAGAGTGTCAGCCTCTGCAAGCTTCAATGGGACCAACTTTTACGCAGGATTTGTTCGGTACTTTCAATTGTCTTCAAACGGTGCCACGTTTGTCGATCCTGACTTTTCACCTTCATCTATTCCTTTCTCATTTGTTCCCTCTAATTCGAGCAACTCTACTACGCTACAGAAAAGAAACTCAATTCTTACCACAGGTGACAACACGATTAATGTTGGCGCGTTTGCAAATTCATCGTTCTCTATTTTTGCCGGCCATTTCAACGCCGAAGCTGACGGCTTTATTTACTCTAACCTTGTTATGATTAACAATAACAAGGTTAAGGGATTGCCTAACAACACCATTGATGAGTCTTCTGTTTTCCACCAACTCTACGTTAGAAATAACATTCTCTATGCTGGCGGCCAGATCTCTGGCCAGGTTAATTCCAACAGCATTTCAGGTCTTGTATTTTACGATCTTACAGCTGACAGCTACACTTCCAGCCAGCCTGCTGGTATCTCTGGTGGGCAAGAGATTGTTACTAGTCTTCAGGCACGGCCTAATAGCGATCAGCTAATTGTTGCCGGCTCTTTCCAGCAAGTGGGTAGTTTGAGCTGTAACAGTTTCTGTATTTATGATCTGGGTGTCAACCGTTGGTACAGCCCTTCACCTGGATTATCTGGCCTAGTTTCGTCTATGGAGTTCATTGGAAGTGACGTTGTGTTGTTTGCTGGTGACATTACCTTGAACAACACGCAAGTGTACTTTGCTCAGTATAATTTCAAGGATTCGTCTTTTACCACGTTTGGCAACATGTCTACTTCACTTCCTGGCCCTGTCAACAGTTTTGCATTAAATGGCAATGGTCTTAGCTCCGTATTTGCGAGTGGTCTTGATTCCTCGTCTGGTAGTCCTTTTATTTCTCACTGGGACGGCTCCAACTGGAACCGTGTTGATAATGTGATTCAACCCGGCTCTACTATTACTGATATTGTCGTTATGGAGCTTGAAAATGAACATAACTCCAACTCTGTTCTTCCCAACAATCAAGTTTTGCTGGTCTCGGGAAACTTGGTGCTACAGGACTTTGGCAATGCCTCATCAGTATTTTTTGATGGTTCATCATGGCAGCCTGCTTTTATCACAACTAAGGCTGATGGTACCAGCGGTACTATCAACTCATTTTTCTCACAGTCATCCAAATCTTATGGGCAAATCAGAGAGAAGAAATACATGAAGCGTGGCTTTGTAGTTTTGATTGCACTTGCGATTGCCGTCGGCTTGACTTTTATGTTGATTGCTCTGGGTCTGCTGATTGCTTACATTCGTCGCAAGCGTCAAGGCTACGAGGCGCCTAGCCGCGTGTCAGAGACCGACATGGCGGAAACGATTCCACCAGCTACGTTGTTTGAGGAGATGTCGCACGTAAAGCCGCGGACGACCAAGTTAACGCCTTAATTTTCATTTTTTTTTTTTTTTTTTTCAATATTTTGGGAGGTTTTATATCGGGATTTACGATTATTTATATATTTATGTACACCTATAATTTTTATTCAACGACTATTTTTTTTTTGCTAAAAATTTAAAATCAATGAGGTAACTAGGTTTTCAAATAGCTGCTATGTCTCTATTTGTGACGTTTATTTTCGGAATGTACGTCAAAGCCACAGGCCGGGCTGGATTACCAATAACTATAGGGTGAATAGAGAATGATAAAATTTCCATAAATTCCTTCTAAATTACTTTGGGGGAAGCCCCTATTTATATACTTTGTAAGCTAAGCTACTCAGGTCGCCAACCTGACACACCCGGGGGGATCAACGAGAACTAAGTTGGGCCCCAAACAGATCCGTCTCACTGCGATTGAACCGCTTGATAAGAATGTCAGCAGGATTATCCTTGCTAACTACGTGATCTACCGTCACTGCCCCTTCAAAAAAACTTAGCTCTCAGGAACCCCATCCTGTTCTGGATGGCAGACTCGTAAGACGTCTGAGTGTAGCTTTTGATTTTGCTAACAAGAGGCAAGTTGTCACAATGCATTTCCCCACTCACCCTTTCAAAACCGAATTCGTCTGTGATGAAAAGCAACGATAGCGCCTTCTTCAAACCATTGTGCGCAGCGATCATCTCAGCCTCGTACACAGATGACACCGAGGACGCCTTAATAGTATACGATCTTGCGGTCAGATAGTTCCCGTTAAGTGTGATCATGTAGCCCCCCGTGGGAGGAGGCGAGGCAGCTTCTACCTCGTTCACAGCCTTTCTGTTATAAGAAGTATCAGTGAATATGCTAAGAATGTTGGTCTTACCATCACTTCTCTTTATAATATAACTCCTTCAGGCGTTACATACGCAAACTTCAGGCACCGTACAGCCTGGTTGAGCGACTGTACAGAAGGCTTCTTCAGGGACCTACTCAAGAACACAGCAGAGAACATGAGGTCAATCCTGCACTTCTGAGCAATATAGGAGATAACACCTACCAAGCGCTGATAAAGTTCAATGTCCATTTCCTCTGCAACCCTGCCCGGCGACAAGTTGTAACATCTCTTATCATGATACAGGTTGTATGTAGTGGTCAGGGGAACCAAAGACCCGTACCGAACAGTCTCCGCAACACCCTCCGGAAGCTCCTTCAACTTATCCTCTAAGTAGATTCTAACAGAGACACCCAAACTTGTAGCACCGTAAGACAGATCGTGGCCAATACACTTGGCAGGGTTCATCATCTTCTTTAGCTGGAAACTGTCACCCAGAAGCTGCTCAAACTTCTGGCAACCACTGCCAGCCACTAGAACGTCGTCCACCCACGACAAGGCCAAAGTACGCGGACTGTCCTCCGAGACATACGCACACAGACCACCAACGAAACCAGCAAAGCCACCAGCCAAGAGCTGGAGAGGAGAAAACTTTAGCCCATACGTCGCCTTCACAACCCTTTTTAGCCCTTTAGTGAAGACTCGAGCTCAGGAGGATAGATCGTAACCAGCCGTGCCTTGGGAGTGATACGATCTTTCAGCGTGAAAATCCAAAAATTGTGAAGCCTACGGGCATCCTTGGCCTCCGACTTGTCTGCAACTGGCACAAACACACCTGCATCGATATACTTTGCTTTCTCTTTGTCAATCGCAGCCCTCCACCTCTCACTAGCTATGGCCTTTTTGAAGTTTCGCGGCACCAATTCAACAGAATACATGGGAGGCAGGTCATTACTACCGAACAGCCTATTAACGACCATGTTATTAGCAATCGACGGCAGAGATCTTGGATCGCAAGCAAGTGTTGCGTCAACCACACTTCTCTCAGCCATAGACACACGACCACCAGTTCCGAGAGGGCCCTGAAAAAACAACACCTCACACAACTTGAATGAGTTAAGTCGCTTGTAGTCGTTGGTGTGAAATAGCAAACCATCCTCCTTCAACATGAACAGGTGCAACTGCCGAGCTCTATCCGTCGTCAAGTAAACGCCCTCCACGACCTGGCCTGACTTAACCATATGTAAGACACAGTCCTCTAGGAATCTGGGGAAGCGGTGTTCAGCGTCCTCTATATCGGTAAACAGCTTGAACGGCGTCTCAAAAGAAGGAGCATGGGGCGTATAATTATATATGTTGATCGCATGCTGTATAGCTTCAGGGTACCACTTTTCTGCAATGGCAGCAGGCAGATGTGCAGTCACCGCGGTGTAAAGTGTCTTGAGCGTCCCAACACAACGCTCCGCAACCCCGTTGTATTGCTTCAACCCGGGTGGCGCGGCATGGATGGCTGTGCCCTGAGGAACAAGCGATCGTAAACGAGTGAACTCCGTCCCAAGATCCGTTTTAATAACATCCACATAGCTCTTCCTAAAGAATTGCTGTGACGACAGGTACTTCCACACAATCTCTGCGATGCTATCCTTAGATTCAACAGCGACAGTATACAAAAAGCGTGAGTAGTAGTCCACAACATACACTACCCACATCCTCTTGCCTCGCACCAGCACAGGACCGTATGCGTCCATATGGATTGTCCTCAAAGGCTTATCGCCAGGATGCTGAGTCGATTTCGTGTGAGAGACGGACCTAAATTTTACCATTACGCATATCCGGCAGTTTCTAACCCTGTCTTTCTCTTCCTTGCTCAGCGTAATACCCAGCTTTCGCATTTTGATCAACTCCATATGACCCAAACACTCGTGCAGGCTACCGTCGCTCTCTTTCATCAAAGTGTTGCGGAATTCATCTATCTTCACCATATTTGCGTCTTCCAACACCGTGACCTTGCCAGACCTGTCAACAATCTGCACTGCACTGTTGTTCCACAACCTACTGACCACGAGTTTAGCCGTATTACTGTCGAGAAAATAGACCTTGTTGTCACAGAAGCCCGTAAATATTCCCGCAGTGGCCGATTGGTTAATCGACAGCAGATTCTTAAATCGCAATTTCTCAGAGAACAGACACGGCACCTTAAAGTAAAGCCTACGAATCCTGCCCTCCAAGCCTGCCCACGCCATCAACCGACGCCGTATTTCCAGAAGCAGTAGAAACTTTTATTGAATTATATCTTACTTGCGTCAGGATACTTTTGTCACTAGTGATCGAGATCGATGCACCCGAATCAAGAATCATGGTAAGGGGCTCTGAGCGGGTGTTAGTGACGACTTCGACAACTAGGAGATGATTAGAGCCTCGACTACTTACCTCTTCGTCTTCGCCTAACAGATGGGCCTGAGGGATACTAAACAGCTCAGTAGTCGACCTATACCTGCCGAACGTTCTCCTCCGCACAGATGCATTGACGGGGGAACCTTTTTTATAGCCGTGCCTAAACTTTTTAAAACCTTTCTTCAGTCTGCCTAGCTCATCATAGGCACAAGAGCCCGAATGATACAACCAGCAGTTAGGGCACTCCTCCTATCCGGCAGCGTAAGCGCCTCGGGGATCAGGCATCGGCGCAAACTTCGCGCTAGGTCGTGTCGACTTCAAAGGACCAATTGTAAAACCTGTATCGGGGGTGGGTATGGCGTCCAGTTCATTAACTTGGAGAAACTCAGACCAGTCGGGTTCCAGGTAAGATATGTCGCTCTTCTTGTAATCATACCATTTACACGTTACATCGTGGTACACACCTCTTTCGGCGTCATTGAACTGTTTGACTAGAGACTTTCTGATCACTTTCTCAATCTCGGGATTAGTGACGTGCGACAACTTATTGCGGTATACCTTGCCAATGGCCGTCAGATAGTAACAGAGGAGTCTATACCCCTCCATTGTCTGGGGAATTGTCGCGGTAGCTTCCAGCCATACCTTGTTGAAATTTGCAAAATCTTCCAAAAGGGAGACGGGGCTGGTACTCCAGTTGAACAAGTCGGCAGCAGCTGATAATCCTAGAGAAACAATTGGAGATGTCTTATCCTCGAATTTAGACAGGATTTCCTTGTAAGAAGTTGCCGATTCGAAAGACACACACCTTTCTTTTCGGCGTAATAGCCCAGACGCAGATCTGTGACGACAAAATGGGAAAGCTCCATCTGAACAGTCAGCCACGCCTCATACAGGTCGTCGTCATCGTTCATACAAACAAACCGTCTAAGGGAGTATACGTCCCTGCCGGGAAGCAACACGTCTTCGGCCACTGCCAGCGGCTTGATCCTGCCTCTGTCGCTGAAGAAGGCCTCCCTTGACGACAAGTCGGGTATGTACATCGCCACTATGTAGAATTCAGGATGTTCTCTTGATAATAATTTTATCAAAACGTCGTTGGAGTATTTGAGATGAGCCTCTCTGCTGTCGGGATCGATTATCAACTTGCTACTCATACGTGGGTCTCTCTTGATTATCTCCATGAGGCGAGCTCGAGATAGTGCAAGCTGATGCCTAAAATTGGAGCCATCCATTGCTCCTCCACCGGAATTTCCGATGCTTGAAGTGCTTTGCATTCTCGCGGACCAAACCAGGTCGAAATTGTATCCGATGGACAGTAGATGGGGGAATGAGCTTAAATGCGAAGAGAAAAAATAGGAGGGTAGGTGCTGGATAAAATGTATGATTTGGTACTCAGGCTTTAGTTTGGAAGTATCTATCCAGTCGCTCAAAACCTCGTTAACTGTGTTTCAAAGTGACTTTTAATCTGTGACGTTAATTTTCGGAATGTACTTCAAAACCACAGGCCGGGCTGGATTACTAATAAGATACTATGGGGTGAATAGAGAATGATAATTTGTCCATAAATTCCTTCTAAATTACTTTGGGGGTATATAGTATACTTTGTAAGCTACTCAGGTCGCCAACCTGACACTATTCAATATTTAAATATTCTTGCAATGAAAGCCTAATGCGTATAGACTTTTCTATAATCAACGTGTAACTAGAAACTGGTAGTGTACTGAAAAAAATGCTAATATTTATTAATCTTTAAATTTGGGCCACCTCTGAAAACCTTTAAACATGCGGAAGAAAGTAGAAATATACTTATTACAAGCAAAACGTTGATGTTTGCATATGTTTATATACATATGTCATGTTTATCTTGATAATCAATCGTGATAAATGGTTATCTTGTTTGTCTATCATACAAACATCAAAGAATGGGGAATTAAAAAAAATTATTTTAATTGAATTAAAACTACTTAGACTATTCGATTCTTCACCGCACCTCCTCAATTGATAGTCAGCTTAACAGCATAGCCTGTCAAGATTTCACCGGCTTGCCCTCCCACTCAACATAACGCCCAGAAGTGACAATCATGTCGGGTTTCCCTTGACACACGGACTGAGTTCGTGGAAAATTAGGTGCCATCGAAGTGAATGAAATATATCCTGAATGGCGCATTTCCTGCTAAGAGGGTTATTTTTGTTGTATTATTGTCTTCTGCGTATAATTTTTAAATAGTTATAAGGACAATAAACTGATTATAAATATATAAAGCTGATTTTTATGTTTTTTCAATTTGTTAACTATCGAATGTTATAGTCATTTCAAGACATGAAATATCAAACATGATACTTCAAACATATAAATAAGACTTACGACTGATAGCCTATCAGATTTGGATTACCCTTATCAGTCACTCACCACTGAGTCATTAAACACTCTCTCCATACTAAAAAAAATAAAAAATAATAAAAATGTAAAAAGTTTCAAGTATAAAAAAAACAGCCTTCGCTCTTTTGTTTCGTCACCTTCTGCTAGGTCCATCATCCTTTAACACAATTCCAATGATTTCCAACATCACGCGTTTTTCTGCAACTGCTTCTCGCTCGGTCTCGATCAAGCAATTTTCCACCTCGTCGCTCAGATCAGCCAGCGATAAGTGGAGATTTGTGCCCAAAGATGGTATTTATCCCCGGGGTTTCAAGGTCGGTGGATTTTACTCTGGTGTCAAGAAGGATGCGTCGGCGCTTGATCTTGCTGCCATTGTTTCCGATACCCCTGCTACTGCTTCGGCTGTGTTCACTACCAACATCTTCAAGGCCGCGCCTGTTCAGATTTCTAAGAAAGTCATTGAGGAGACTGAGGGCAGCGGTATCCGCGCCATCATCGTCAACAGTGGTTGTGCCAATGCTGTGACCGGCGAGGGTGGTATCCAAGACGCCAAGGCCATGGTTGCTGCCGTTGACAAGGCTCTCAATGTTGAAGTTGATGCCACTGCCACGAGCAAGACTCTTGTCATGTCGACTGGTGTCATTGGCCAGCGCCTCAGCATGGACAAGATCCTTCCCTCTATTCCCGAGCTCATAAAGTCGCACTTGGGCTCGGACCACACTGCATGGCTCAACGGTGCAAAAGCCATCTGCACCACTGATACTTTCCCCAAGCTCACTTCAAAGGAGTTTACCATTGGATCCACTACTTACCGCATTGCTGGTCTTGCCAAGGGTGCTGGTATGATCCACCCCAACATGGCTACGCTACTGGGATTTTTTGTCACTGACGCAGCCGTCTCGCCCAAGGCTCTCAAGTCTATTCTCAAGTACGCAACTGACAGAAGTTTCAATTCCATCTCTGTCGACGGTGACACCTCTACCAACGATACCATTGCTGCTCTGGCCAATGGTGCTGCCGGTGGTGAGATTATCGAGGAGGGCTCCGAGGGCTATGAGATTCTGAAGGCGGCCATTACTTCGTTTGCTGAGGAGCTTGCCCAGCTCGTTGTTCGTGACGGTGAGGGTGCTACTAAATTTGTCACCATCAACGTCAGCGATGCTTTAACCTACGAGGATGCTAAGCAAGTCGCGTCATCTATTTCGACCTCGCCTCTGGTCAAGACTGCGCTATACGGTAAAGATGCCAACTGGGGCCGCATTCTGTGTGCGACCGGCTATGCCGGCGTGCCCGTTGAACCCACCAAGACCAATGTTTCGTTCGTGCCCGTCGACGGCACCGCTGAACTTAAGCTGCTGGTAAACGGCGAGCCCGAGAACGTCGACGAAGAACGTGCTAGTGAGATTTTGGCTGAGGAGGATGTTGTTATTAATGTGTCGCTGGGCACCGGCGGCGGTCAGTCCGCCAAGTTCTGGACGTGCGACCTGAGCCACGAGTACGTGACCATCAACGGCGACTACCGCTCGTAAACACGTTATATAGACGCGTACATGTAATTTATTTGATCCCAAACTATTTTTTAATGCTAAAGTGGGCAAAAGACACGTAAAGCCACGTTGACAACTCGTTATTTCAGGGTCCGTTGTGCAGTTCCGTAGTAAGTCGCGACAAACCTTAAATGCCCAAAACGCAGATTTTTTTTTTTTTTTTTTTTCCTGCGCCGCTGCCAATTTCGTTTCTTTCTTTTTCCAAAACACTCGTCCGCTGCACATCGCCAAACTCATTGTCATTGCTAGAACGACAATCCAACCTGACGCGCACTTTTTCACGGCTGCAAAAATCCTTCTTGTTTGAAATTTACTTGCCCGATTTTCAGCTATGCAGAATACTGGTATTACTAACGGAAACATATCAAGCGAGCAATTACAGCGGTACCAGCAGCTGCTGGCGCGTCAGGAGCAGCTTCGGCGTCAACAGCTCCAGCAGCAGCAACAACAACAACAGGCGCATCTCAATAACCAAACCGCAATTTACAGCCAAATACAAAAAAATGGATATCCGCGGACCAGCGGTAGCAATCCTGTTGTTAGCCAACAACAACAAGCGCCGCCGCCTACGCGTCAACCTTCAAGATCTTACAATCAACAACAGCAACAACCAAATCAACCACAGCTTCAGCAACAGCAGCAAAAAATGCAACAGATTTCTCAGCTCGAGCCGCAGGCGCCAAACCCCGTTGTTGATGCCAAATCTCTTGAGCCGTCAATGCCAAATGACATTCTTGCGTTGATTGACGAGCTCAAGAATCTCGACGAGCCCGAGCTTGACCGCCTGAAGACTGTGATTGCAGCTGATGCCCGTGACGAGCTTGAGGTTCAGAAATCTGCACAGAAATTTAACTCGCTCTTGAAGCGCAAACGCGCAGAACTCAGCTATTACAACCAGATCATCCCCTACCGGCAATCGCAGCCTGGCGCCATTTTTGATGGTGGTTATTCCGGCTATGGCAATTCATGGACCGGCGGGCAATTCCGCGTTGCGTACCCACGCGAGCGCAAGCGAAACAAGCGCATATCGCGTGAGCTCAATTTTTCTATCACCCAGACTGAGGAAATTGCCGAGACACCGGAGGCACTCGTGCCGATCCGACTTGACTTGGATCTCGACAAGTATCGGCTGCACGACACGTTTACATGGAATGCCAACGAAAAAACAGTAACCGTGGCACAATTTGCTGAAAATCTTGTGGAAGACTTTCACTTCCCGCTGAGTGTATCAGCCAACGTGGCGACAGCCATCAACGAGCAGCTCACAGACTTTCACCCTCATGCTTTTTGCGACATTACAGGGCCCAAATATGCCGCCACTTCGAACTTTCGTGACGAAGACATGCGCATTTTGATCAAGCTCGATATTACGGTTGGCCAGCACAACCTCATTGACAAATTTGAATGGGACATTAACTGCCCCGAGAATAGTCCCGAGGAGTTTGCCGAGGTTTTGTGCCAGGAACTCAATCTTTCGGGCGAGTTTTGCACGGCGATTGCACACGCCATCCGCGAGCAGCAACAGCTTTTCACGAAATCGCTTTTACTTGTGGGCCATCAGTTTGATGGTTCGCCCATTGCAGACGAAGACATTCGCCGCGAGTTCTGCCCCTCGGTGACCACAGACTTCCTGCGGGCCAAGAGTCATGTCAAGGAATTCCAGCCCGTGCTCTTCCAGATTGATGACAACGAGCTCGACCGCCAAGACAAGGACCGCGACCGCGAGAGCCGGCGCAAGCGGCGCCAGGGTCGCGCCGGCCGCCGAGGCGGGCCCGCGCTGCCTGACTTCCACGAGCTCATCCGCACGTTCCGCACGCCGGTGTATTCGTCGATGCTGCCCGGTGCCGTCGATCGCAATATGGACCTTTTCCGCAAGCAGGAGGAGCAGCGCACGGCACAGGAGGAAGAAGAAAACACCGGCGGGTTTTCCGTCTCGGGCGTTGCCACGGCTGCTGCTGCTGCCGGGGCCGCCGGATCGGCCAGCGCCAGTCCTGTCCCCTTTGCGCATACACCGCCACGTCGAGGCCGCCCCTCGGCCGCGCAGCTCGCGGCCAACGCCGCTGCGGGAATCTCGCACGGGCGCGTCGGCCGGCCGCCGCTCAACCGCAACGCCGACCAGTCGGCGCAGCTTCGACAGCAGGCCGTCTTCCGCGCCAGCCTCGAGCAGGCACACCATCATCACCATCCCCAGCACGAGAATCACTCGCTCGTGGTCAAACTCAAGGTCCCCCGGTTACGCGAGTTTCTCGAGCAACTTTCGCACACCAAGTTCACAACCACTGCGTGATCTGCGTGTCTAGGTGGGGGGTTTCTTTTTTTTTTTTTAAATCTTTCATTTTTATTTCTTAATCATTATATATATACTATATATTATTTTGTGTAATCTGTGTACCCATTGTTTTTTTTTTTTTTTTTTTCTCTCTCACAAGATCAACATTTGCCTGTTGAATTCCTTGAACTATGCGTAAGATGGGAAATTTGCTTATTGAATATCGTTAGCTACGCGTAAGATGCTGATGGATTATACATCCATTAAAATTAGGGACAAAACAAAAGGACATGACTATACATTTACAATACACGAGAATCTAGCAAACCGAACGCACAAAAAAAGAGAGAGAAAAAACGCTTAGATGGTGAGCAGTCTAACGGCTTCCTCGACGCCGTTGGAGCGTGCGGCCAGCTTGGCCTTGAGGTAATCGACGACTTCGGCCATAGGCACATCGACACCCTGGTCGGCCTCAGCGCCGAGACCAAGCTCCTTGACCTTGACGACACCCTTGGTGTACTCCTCTTGACCCAAAATGACGGAGAAGGGGCAGCCAGTTTTCTCGGCAGCTTCAAACTGCTTTTGGGGCTTGGGCTTGGTTTTGTAGAGGAACTCGGCCTCAATGCCGCCAAGCCAGAGCTGCTTGGCCACGGCCATGCGCTCCTTGAGGAATCCGTCCCACGAGGGACCGCCGCCAAAGGCCATGACATAGACCTGGGTCGACGTGGGGCGCACTTGGTCGACGAGGCCAGCGCGGGCCTTGATAAGAGAGAAAAGACGCTCAACGCCAAAGGAAACACCAACACAGGGGATGGAAGCGTTCTTCTTGCTGCTGCCGGCAAACATGCCAACGAGGTTGTCGTAGCGACCACCGGCCATGATGGAGCCAACACCAACGTTCTCGGAGTTGTCCTCATCCTCCTCAGCAGCCTTGGACTTGCTCTTCTTCTTGCTCTTCTTCTCCTCGGCGGCCTTGGCAGCAAGCTCCTCCTCGGTGGGCTTGGGGGGCGGCGCCGACGCCGCAGTGACGGCTTCGTAGATGATACCGGTGTAGTAGTCGAGACCTCTGGCTAGCGACAAGTCGAAAGAGAGGTACTTGGTGATGCCAAAGGCCTCAAGGTAGGTGTAAGCCGTGGTCATCTCCTTGATACCAGCGGAAGCAGAGGCATTGCTCATGAGCGCCTCGTCACCAGAAAGCTTGTCAAGAACCTCCTTGAAAGTACCCTTTATCCGGACGTACTCACCAATTTTGTCGGCCACCTCTTCGGGCTGGTTCTTATCAACAACCATTTCCTTCTTGACGTCCTCCCAGGGGAGCTTGTCGAGCTTGTCAACAGCACTGGAGACCTTTCTGACATCCTCTTCTTTCACACCGCATTGTTGGAAGAGACCGTCGAGGATCTTTCTGTGGTTGACCTTGATGGTAAAGTCCTGGATACCCAGGGCAGTGAGACCCTCGACGGCAATCGAGAGAACCTCAGCGTCAGGAACCATGCTCTCATAGTCACCAGCAATGTCAAAATCGCACTGGTAGAACTCACGCATACGACCCTTAGTCATGGCGGGCTGGTCACGGCGGTAGACCTTGGCAATGTGGTAGCGCTTGATGGACTGGATACCGTTCATGGCGACAAATCTGGCAAAGGGCACGGTAAGATCGTATCTCAGCGAGGTGAGTTCACCACCCTGGTCTTCGAGGTTGTAAATAAGCTTGGAGTCCTCGCCGTACTTACCGGAAAGGATCTCGCGCAACTCAAACACAGGAGTGTCAATGGTGACACCGCCGTGGCGCTTGAAAACTTTGGTGATGGTGTCGAAAATGGCGTTTCTCAAAACCATGTCCTTGTCGGCCCAATCCTTGGTGCCCTTGGGAGTTTTGAGAGTGAATTGCTGAACAGCGGCCTTCTTACTGGCCTTCTTCTCCTTGGGAGCGGGCACAGGGGCGGCGGCGGCAGCGGGTTGTGTAGATTCAGACATGACGCTTCTTGCTAAGTATGGCTTGCGATAGGGTAACGGAGGTAAAACCAAAGGCAGTAGAGTAGAACGGACGACAAAGGCAGGTGGCTTAACGCAAGAAAGAATTCTTCTGCTAAGCATATACTTGGGGGATGCGCGGGTGTCGGGTCAGAGCTCGAAGGGTTGCGATGAATAAAAATTAAAAAAAAAAAAAATTAAGTGGTGAAAAGAGAGATGAATCGGTGATTTTAAGATATCACTGCGTGGAAAATTTTCTACGCTGAAAACAATGTGAGGAAAGCTTGCCCTGACTCTTTTGTTTTTTTTTTTTTTTAAAAAAAAAAATGTTATTTGCACAGAACTGCCAGATCAGGTAAAGGTTGCCGTAGCAACAATCCTACCGCTTTGGGAAGCGTAAACAAACAACATGAGCGGTGTTGCCCATTCGACCCTCAACAACCCTCGCGAGCGTCCCGACAAGAAAAAGAACAGCAGGTCCCTCGACAACAAGATAGACATGAGTGACACACATACAGACACTTCCAAGGACAACAGTCAAAAACCAGGCAGTAAGCTGCCAGTATTTTTGAGGCTTAAGCCCAAGAGTATCAAGGCCAGCGCCGCCGATAGGGTTCTCAAGATCGACCCCCCCGCGTCGTCCCGGGTCGTCATGGGCAACAAGGAATACAACTTTGACGAGATTTTTGATGAGAATGTTACGCAGATTGATCTTTACAAAAGAGCTTTGTTTCCTCAGGTTGAGAATGTGCTTGAGGGTCACGACAGTCTATTGTTTACAATGGGAGCCTCGGGCTCCGGCAAGTCGTACACAACGCTGGGCACCAAGACGACCCCGGGCATGGTACACTTGGCCGTCAACACTCTTTTTAGGTCGCTGGAGGGACGCATTGGAGACTACGAAAAGATTGAACGTGCTAGCGAAAGCACCAACCCGGACAAGACCTTGACCACGATTGAGGCCAGCTTGTTTCTCGACTGGACAAAAGACAACCTACAAAAACCAGCCTTTGCTGATGAATCTCTCTTTCACGAAAAAGTCAAGATTGACAAGGCCGGCACTTATGGTGTCTACATTTCAATGGCCGAAATTTACAACGATAAGGTATTTGATCTGTTTGAGGAAACTAGCCTAAACAAAAAACGAACAGCATTGACCGTCAGTACGGACCCTTACACTCGCAAGACTTTTCTTGCGGGGATTACCAAGATCTTTGCTGCCAACGAGCAGGAAGCGTATCGTGTGCTTGAACGTGGGCAAAAACTGCGCACAAGCCACTCCACGGGCTCAAATGATACTTCGAGCCGCTCGCACGCCTTCACCTGCTTTGAGCTGAAACACAAGGATAGCCACAATGTAGTAAACACGTCGCTGCTCACTATTGCTGATCTTGCTGGAACTGAGCGCAACAAGCTCGCCAAGACCGCCGGTAACCGCTTCCAGGAAAGCTGCGCTATCAACCAGTCGCTAATGCTGCTTGGACAGTGCCTTGAGTTGCAAAGAACTGACGAAAAACGCAAAGGTGCCCTCATGATGAATGAATTTCGCAGTTGCAAATTAACGCACGTTTTACTTTCTAATGCATTTTTGCCCGGATCAACGCAGAAATCAGTGCTCATGGTGACGGTTGATCCCTTTGGCGATGCGAATTCAATTGCGCAAATCTTTCGCTATGCTACTGCGGCCCAGGATATTCCTGAGCCGCCGGCAACGCCGTCGCGGTCGCTGTCGCGGCTAGGCAGCCCGGGGTCGCGGCCGTTGTCACGCGCGGGGAGCCAATCGCCAACAAAAGGCCACCGGGGCGGGAACGACGTATTCACAAGGTTAATGTCCGAGACCCCGAGAACGCGACTCCAGCATGCGGGGGCCAACCATTTGCCCGCGGCGGCTGCAACACCACATAGCTCAACTCTGGCCGAGTCTAAAGCCATTGCCGACCACTCCTCTACCGATAACGAAGACGATCATCCTACAGTGGAAACGTGTTTAGAACGAATTGCTGAGCTTGAGGCCAAGCTTGAAAAGTCCGAGCAGCGATGCGTTGAGATTGAGGACGAGGTGCGGCTTGAAATGGCCGAGGAGATGGAAGCGCGGCTTGACGAGTTGAAGGAAAGTTACCTTGATGACCGCGACTCGGGCGCACAGATTGAACAAGAGCATATTGACAAAAAGATTTGTATTGCTGTTGACTCGATTCGCGAAATGGAGCGGGTGGAGACGCGACGGCGCGTGGCGCACCTGGAGGACACAATTGCGTCGCTTGTGCGCGAGAACCTGGCGCTCAAGACGAAAAATGATCAGTTCCAAGCCCTGCTCCTGGCGCAAGCCGGTAGCAGCAGCAGCAGCAGTAACACTGGTGGCGAAGAAGGCGAACCAGACGCAGCAACCTCTGGATCTGGGGATGCTACTAAAAAATCCAAAAAGAAGAAACGGCTAAGAGGAAATGCTAACCAGATAGCCTACCCAGGCCCAGAATTATCAGACTAAGTAAATGACTTGAAACTATTTGATAAACCTGGAGTACTAATCTTGCCACATATTGATACAATATATATAAATAATGTTAAATTTATTCTAGACTTTATGTAAGAAATCCTTGTATATACTGAAGGTTGATTAAAAGTTCAGACACTATTGATGATTATTCGCTGGGTACTAAATTCAGTACTATATTCGCGAAGTCCTTTTTTTTTGTTTTTTTTTTTTAATAAAAAAAAACGGATTAGTATTTTTCGCTACTACAGCGTTAAAGAGCAGTAACTGATGAGCAGCGAGACTCAGACACCAGCATTTCACCTGTCAAAACTTGACGGTTTTTTTTTTTTTTTTTTTTTTTTTTTTTTTTT
>JAJMRT010000276.1:0-30577 GCA_030558065.1 Geotrichum phurueaensis | reverse complement strand
AATAAAGGAAAAAAGGATTACGTTGTGGGGTATTTAAGAAACAAAGAGGGTACTAGGTAGTTAGCAGGGAGGAGACGTTGAACAAAAAAAAAAAAGGACAAAAACCAACTCTTATTACTGTAGGTGGGTGAAAAAAAATAAAAAAATAAAAATTCATTTCATTTCCTGACTAAAATTACCAATGATTGCTACTCCCCATAACAATAATCATTAATGTTTCTTTCCCCCCTCCTTCCATCTTTAACCAACCAGTTTAAAATAAAACCAATACTACGTAATTCTCTAATGAGTAAGCAATTACCATCACCCTCCTCCTCCCCCCCTTTTTTTTTTTTATTTTCTCTTCTCTTCAGCAATCTTTCTGGCTAAGTTATCAATGGAGACAAGTGACAAGACACATCTTACAACCTCCTCTCCGGTTCACAATTTTTCCATCTTTTTGATATCTTATCATGTTCAAATTATTATTATCAAAAAATCTACAAACAAGCTGTATTTTGAATCTTCAACTTTGATTGTCAATGATAGAATCTGTATGCTAATTTATCTATCTCTACTCATGGTTACTCCCCTCCTTCATGTCCACATTATCACACAGTTCCTTCTCCTCGATCTCTTTTAAATCTCTTTTCTATAATCTCTTGTAAACTTTTTTTTTCTAAAAAAAATATTATAAATATTTGATAAAACCTCAGGTTTTTATTGTTGTTATTTTTTAAAAAAAAATTATCTATATTCTAAATCATCAATCAATTATTCAATCAACCGTTCAACTATTAAAAACTTTCTCTTATTTTTAAATTTTATCATCACCCTCAACTTATAATAACCCATTAACATGTCAAACTCGGCCAACAACTATGATGCCATTGTCGTCGGTGGCGGATTTGGTGGTATTTACCAAGTTTACAAACTCAGAGAACTCGGCTTTAATGTCAAGGCCTTTGAACGCGGTGACGGGCTTGGCGGAGTTTGGAGAAAAAACGTTTACCCCGGCGCTCGCGTTGATTCTGATGTCCCCGTATACCAGCTATGGATTAAAGACGTTTACAAGGATTTTGATTTTGAAAAACGCTTCCCCGATTGGCGTGAAATTCAAAAATATTTTTCTCACGTTGATAAAAAATTAAACATTTCTCAGCACTATGACTACAACACCTGGGTTACTGAGGCCTCCTTTGACGACAAGACGGGGAAATGGACAGTAACTGCTACTGGCGATGGTGCTGGTACCTACACGGCCAAGTATCTTCTTCTTTGTACTGGTTTTGCGTCAAAGACTTATACCCCTGACTTTAAAGGTCTTGACAAGTTCAAGGGAATTATGCATCACACCAGTGAGTGGCCCATTGAGCAAGTTGACTTTAAGGGAAAACGCGTTGCTGTTATTGGCACGGGTGCCAGTGGTGTTCAAGTTATTCAAGAGGTTGGTCCTCATGTTGAGTCTCTCACCGTGTATCAGCGTACCCCCAATCTCGCTATTCCCATGGTCCAACACGATGTTGACAGAGCTTACGAAAACAAGCGCAAAGAGCACTATGACAAGGTATTTGAAAACACCCTTGTAGTCTCTACTGGTGGCTTTGAATTTGGCTTTGATCCTCGCTCCTGCCTTGAAGTCAGCCCCGCAGTCCGGGAAGCTCATTTCGAAGAATGTTTCCGTAAAGGTGGATTTCATTTTTGGGTTGCCAACTTTCACGATATTTGGACTGATTTAGACGCTGATAAATTGGCCTATGATTTCTGGAGAAAAAAAGTCATGGCCAGGCTTACTCGCCCAGAAATGATTGAGCACCTGGCTCCAGAAAAGTCGCCCGTGACGTGGGCGGGCAAGCGGCCCTGTCTTGAACAAAGCTACTATGAAGTCTACAATCAGCCTAATGTTGAAATTGTCAACTTGCGAAAGGAGCCCATTATTGAATTTACGGAAAAGGGAATTCGCACGGCTGATCACGGCGAACTGGAGTTTGATATTATTGCTCTTGCTACTGGCTTTGACGCTGTTACCGGTGGCCTTACTCAAATCAACGTGCGCGGAGCTAAAGGTGAAACGCTTAAAGAAAAATGGGCCAATGGCGTTTACACTTATCTTGGAGTTTCTGTGGCGGATTTCCCCAACATGTTTTTCATGTACGGGCCTCAGGGTCCCACGGCCTTTTCCAACGGCCCGACCTGTGCGCAGATCCAAGCGGATTGGATCACCAACGCCATTGTCTATGCTGAGAAAAATAATATTAAATCGTTTTCTCCTACCTCGGAAGCGGAGCAAAAATATCGTCATCATGTCAATGATATTCAAGATAAGACCCTGGTGGGTCAAGTCAAGTCCTGGTACACTGGTGGCAACATCCCCGGCAAAAAAGTGGAGGCACTTAATTACCTTGGTGGAATTCCCAACTACATGAAGGAAATTAACGAGGAGGCTAACCATCAGTACGTCAACTTTATTAAGGCCTAAGAAATACATTTCAGGTTTTTTTTATTATTTTTTTTCTCTTTTTTTTCGTGTGTGTGTGTGTGTTTTTTTTTTACTTGTTTGGTGATGATTGTAACCCGCGGTCATCCAGCAGTCGAATATGGCTTTTTTTTTTTTTTTTTCCAAACTGACGATTTTTGTGTATGATGTTTATGAACCATTGAAAAAAAAAATTAATGATGTTAAAAACTATATATATTATATACTGGAAATAATATTATTGATTTTTTTTTTTTTTTTTCATTTGCAATGAAAAAATTATTTCAGTAAAACTAAAAATAAAAAAGGGTTTCTCTACTTTATTGGTAACTTTATTTTTGAATAGTTTAAACCGCCCCCTCTCTTACCTTGGTTTTAAGTAGGGACCAAGATTGATAACCTTTACTTTTTTTTTTTTATACGAGTCACTTAACTAATGATTATTTTCTATAGTAAGTTGTAAGTTGTTTGTTTTTTTTCAGTTTTGCCTAAGCATGTTTATATCTTGACTTTTTTTTTTTTTTCTGAGTGTGTGGGTAGGTGAAGCGGGTTCATGTGGTCCCAATTTACGAACCTTTAGAAAAAAATTGACCCCCATACAAGGATTTATTGTATAGTTGGTCACGTGACTACTTTCAAAGATACGGAATGATACGAAAGGCTCTGGTTTTAACAGCCATTGATGGGTGCAGGAGATCCGGTTTAGTGATTTGTGTTGGCACTCGTTCATAAAAGTTTTTTTTCATTTTTGGATTTAGAGACTAAAAGGAATAGTTACGTGTATTTAATGGCTTTGGTCAGCCCGTAACCGAAAAATACGGGGTCCGAAATCCAGCGCGGCACTTGAAGAGGTATGTTCTTTTTAATTTAGTTGGCATCTATAACTATTTTCTATAACTCTGTCGTCCACGTACCTCGTGGTGTATAAAAGGTTTTTTCAAAAAGTAGTAGTGGTTGTAGGAGTGTGGAGCTGGTGTGGTCTAGTGGATAAGAGCTCGGAGGTAAAGGTAGCGTCGTTGCTCTTGGTACCGTGAAGTCTCTGTGCTGTGCTGGCTGCTCTAGATTGTGGTAGTTGTCTATGATTATTTCCTTTGAAAAGTAAAAATTGATTTTCCCCCCCTGCTCTTAGCCCATTTGATTCTACCGTTTTGTAGTAACTGTCATGTTCTGTCGCTACACGAGCTTGTTCACTTGTTTTTTTGCTTCGTATGTGATAGCTCTATATTGTGCCTTGCGCCTTGAGCTTTATTCCTGTGCGTAGCTATGTAGCGGCAGCTAGGCTTGGACAAGTCTGGTGTAACAACACTTGTAAACTATTGGAACAAAAAAAAAACGACTAATCGCCGCGCTCACACCTTTTTTTTTTTTTTTAATATTAGTGAAAACTATTTTGAAGCATTCTCAGATTGAGGACATTAAATAAAATTTTGAGATAGATATTGTTACAAATGAAATAGTAAGAAGAAAAAAAAAATTGGTTCAACAAAAGTTTGGATAGATTTCTAAAAAAAGAACCGGGTTAGGACGGGCATCAGATAAATATTTTTCAAAATTAAAATGGTCAAGCGGGACTTTGGACGGACGCTTAATAAAGGTACACTTATTTACACAATGAGGTCTTTTGACAGTACACCATTTCAAATGTTATGGCCACAGCTAAGTATACAACAAAATGAAATTAATAAAGATGGTTAAATAAGGTCAAATGTTTGCAAAATCCTATTTTTTTTTTATATACTATTTTTTGACCACTTTTCCTTACCAAAGATCAAATGGTTATTGTTCAGATAAGCTCAATTTAGTAGCATATTTGCAATTGCATTTTTTACTAACTGTAATTGTTTTTTTTTTTTTTTTTTTTTTTTTTTTTTTTTTTTTTTTTTTTTTTTTTTTTTTTTTTTTTTTTTTTTTTTTTTTACATTTTATTTTCTTAAAAACAAGTCCTTGGCTTTTTTTTTTTTTTAACAAACTAAAATTCATTCCACCCCAACCCGTCAGTCAATTTTCTCTAGCATAGCCACTTAATCACAAAAGTCATCTGCAGAATCCACACAGATGGCTGTGCAGTCAAAAGACCTTTTTTAGAAATAAGAAAAAAAAAACATAATACCTGAAATTGATTTCCCTAAATTTGCTTACTTTGTGTCTGACTTAGACTCAAATAAATTAGCCTCATCAACTTTATCAGTTGCTTTGTCAGTAGAGAAAGAAGCTAGCAATGAAGCTCTTGGAAAAGATCCTTCCGTATTTTCCAACAAGTGGGTAATTCATTTATCTACTGACAAGTCACCCGATAGGAAAAATGACTTATCTGAGTCTTCAATGAAAATTACAAGTAAACCTAATTCCCATGACCTCACTAGTTCTATAGATCCTTTTGAGCCCACTATTCCTGCAAAAGTCAAATCCAAAACTTAATGCAATCAATAAAGAGATTTTCAATCTGCCTAATGCTCCAATCACTAATAACGGCTTCTACTAACAAGATTTCTGCGAGCCCATTGCCAGGGGTAAAGAGTAAAAGCCCTTTGCTTTCAAAGTTTACTGCTTTCACTAAGGTCAGCGCTACCGTCCCTTCCACCTAACTCCAAGGCCACACACCAGATATTGAGCCTGCCAAGCAATTTTGCTGGCATTTTAGAAATCTGTCAAGCAAAGTCAGGCATAGATATGAATCAAAGTCTTGTATATATTGCAAAAGAACTTTCCCTATCAATCATTGAAAAAAGGGTTTCCACGGCTTCAAGTCCAGCGCTGGGCAAAGGTGCTTCACCCATTAAAAACACTTTCTTCACGGGCGTACCACACCCACAACCGCTTTCATCAAGTCCAGGACTTGCCATTCCATTTCATCTATGCCACCAACATCAACTTTTAGAAATGAAAAAATAAAAAGTTCAATCGAGGATGCTTCATCAAAGTAAGCGCTTGTTAGACGCTGAGGAGGAAAAGATGCTAATGACAAAGAAAAGTGTGCCAAAAAAAAAAGGAGGTGCGAGCAAGGAACGGCGAAGCGGTATTTTCAATTATTTTATTTGTTATTCTTTATTTTTATGGTTTTTTTTTTTGTTAATTTATTATTTTTCATCTTTTTACAAGAACAGACTTATTTTGGTTTTTGGATGATCATAAAACACCAGGAGAGAGAGACTGTTACTGAACCCAAAAAGTTTAATAAGTTTTGAAAACCATACAAGATATCGTCAAGCACTTTTTAGAGATTGATATCAAAGAAAAGAAGTAAGTGAAATTTTAGAATGTCTCCGGACCTGAACTTAGCATCACTGTTAAACACATTAAATGGGGGCACTAGGCTATGAAGGAGTACTTGTCATAAGACTAAGCACAACCAAAATAGGGCAATAAAGACCTTTGCACAGCAAAAACCTCCAAACCAAAAATACTACACAGCCAAATGATCAGAACAGTCTAAATCCCTACAATGGTTTCAGACTTGAATGAAGGATTCGAGGCGGCGCCCAAATGAGCTGACACGCGAAATGACTGAGTTTCCTACCACATGAGAACAAAAATGTTCAATATACTAGAGTAAATGGTTTAACGACGTTTGCATTAATTTACACTTAATTCTAGGTCTTGATAGCTCCAGAAATACATATACATATATATAAAAATAATTAAGAAAAAGATATGAAAAAATTTTTTTTTTTTGAGGGGGAGGAGGGGTTGGCTGGTCTCAGCGGTAATTAAAACCAAAAACCAAACTTGCTCAATGGATGGTGCGATGATGAAATATGATAATAAATAAAGAGCAATGGGGACTAGCTTGACAGCTATGACTTTTTTTTTTTTTTTTGGTTCTGAATAAACTGGTGATGCTCAGGGCAACCATAAATAAAAGTAAAGCGAGTAAATATAAGAAGGAAAAGAAAAGAAAAAAAAAAAAAATAATAATTAGGGACATTAACATGAACGGGACAAGGGGGGTCCCGGGACATCACAAATAAATACTTTCGTCATCAACCAAAAAGGAAGACGACGTATCGCGGAGCAAAGCAACTTTGAACGCGCTGCGTGCATCGCCAAGACCAGGGTTGCCGACCTCGTCATCGTCAGCGTTGTCGCTGTCGGCCTCTTGCTCCGACGCAGAAGGCGATACCAGCGGCGCCGCGCGTTTGCTGGCTCTTCTGCTGCTGCTGCTAGATGCAGCGAGCGACGGGAACATGGCGTCCATGGCCGGCGCGTGGCGGCGCTTGGCGCCAACGGACCGAGGCTGCAGCTGCACGAGGTTTTGCGTGCGGTGGTTGCCGGGCGTGCGCGCCGGCTTGGTTACCGACGCCGGCGGCGTGGGGTGCACGGACGCCGGGGTCGCTTGCTTACCGCGCTTGGGCGTGTAGTGCTTGGTGACCAGCGTCGGCGTTGCCACCATCTTGATATTAAGGTGGCCAGCCGGGGCCGTGGCCGCCGTGGTAATAATGCAATTATTTTTGCTGCTAGCGTGGTTGTGTGCAGGAGTAGAAGGGTTGGCCGGGAGTTTAGCAGCGGCGCCACGCTTCTTGGGCGTGGTGGTTGGCGTGGACATGTAGGTGTTGGGCCGGAGGCCGGTGGTGTCAATGGCACTGCGCGAGCTTCCGGCGCGGTTGATGCGACCTCGGGTCTTGAGACGGGAGGCAGCAGCAGCAGCAGCAGTCGGAACAGCTGCCGCGAGGGGGAACGAGGCTGGCGAGGCAACAACAATAGCAGCAGCAGCTTCGGAAGTAGCTGCTGCCGCCGCCGTAGCGGCAGTTTCTGCTTTCCGGCGTGCAATAAGTGCCTTGATGCGAGCAAGCGGCGGCTCAACCTTATTCTCGAGATTCAATGGCTCAGCCATTACCTCAGCCGGCTCGGTCA
Source organism: Geotrichum phurueaensis (assembly GCA_030558065.1). Taxonomy (NCBI): domain Eukaryota; kingdom Fungi; phylum Ascomycota; class Dipodascomycetes; order Dipodascales; family Dipodascaceae; genus Geotrichum; species Geotrichum phurueaensis. Next base: position 23,271 of record JAJMRT010000276.1, on the reverse strand, counting down.
TAAAGATAGGGGAGTGCACCGGGACAGAGTTTGTCCGGCGCGGGGTCAGCAACAGCCCAGTGTCGTTGACAATCTCATTGAGCAGCGCCTCCTCATCCTTTTCAAAGATATCACTGTCAACCAGACCGCCCTCAAATTTAAAGCGCACAGCGAGGATCTCGCTGTCAATCTCGCCATTGTCCTCCTTCTCAGTCTCTTCCTCTTCCTCGATCTCACGAGCAGTCGCAGCTAATTCATCTTTTTCGGGTTCTTCCAAGATGGTCGTGATGCCGGCCTCGCTCTCAGTGACGGAGCCGGTGGAGCCCTCCTGCATGATCTCCGCCTTACCCGTCAGCGGATTCACCTTTAGACTCAACCGATTCACAGAGGGGGGCTCGGGGAAAAGATTCTTGTGACGCTGGCGCCGGCTCGCGGCCGACTTACTGTGAGCTTCCGAGCAGTAGTCCATTGAAAAGCACTTGAAAAGCTTCTTCTCCGAGGCCATCGGGGTGACCGCCGCAGTAACAACGGGAACACCAATAGCAGCGGGCTTGACGGGTGTATTGGGCCTGCTATTCTCATTGGTAACGGCAGCAACAAGGCGTCGCTTGGGACCAACAGGCGAAAGCGTTGGTAGATCGAGCTCACGCTTCCGGGGCAAAACCTTTAGGCTGGCCGCCGGGTGCCGGGATGCAGCAACTGGAGAAGTCAAAAAGGTCGGCGGTTCAACGGTGGCTGTCGACGTCAATGTAAAGATTTTTCGGCTGGCAATGGATTCAAAATCGAGTTTGGGGAAAGTGCGGAAAAGACCAATTGGTGGCTTGGGTGGTACACTTTTTGTGCCAATGGGTTCGTCAGCAGTCGTGACCGTGGTAGGAATAGTTGACAGAGTGGTGCTTGGTAGCGGGGAGACCTTGAAGATATTTTGAAAGAGCGGCGAAGCATGGAAAGACGAACCGAATTGCTTAGGGGTTTTGGGGAGCTCGACAAAGTCCGTGGCACTGTCGGCAGCAGCAGAGTCGACAGTTGGCGAGTCGAAAAGAAAGGCAGGCTCGACAATGACACGTCGAGTCGGTGGGGTCTGAAAGGTGATTTCAGATAAAACCTTGCTTGTGGCAGTAGTGACGGTAGATTGTTGGATAGGCGTGGAGGGAATGACGGATGCAATAATTGGGTCTGAGAAAATTTTCAGTGAGTTGCTGTTGTTGTTGTGGGTGCCATTGTCGCTAATGTTGTCATCACTATGGGAGCGGCGGTGGAGGACAGGTGTGTCCATCTCCTGAAAGGGCGCACCCAGCGAAGTGGCATTAAACATGATGAGAAGGCGGACAATTGAAAAAGAAAGGAGACGAAGGAGCAGCAACGAAGAGAGAAGAAGCTGGATGCTGAAGAGCAAGAAGAAAGAAAAAAAAAAAAGAGAAGGAGGAAAAGAAAGAAACAGAGATAAAAATTTTATGCGCTCGCAAAGGGCGCCAGGAAATGTGGTTAGGATGCTGATTTGATTTGGTTTGAAGTTGGAGTATTTGTTTTTTTTTTTCTTGGTCTTTTTCAGTATCTTTAGGTCTTTGTGAAAGTTTCACAAAACGCGTTGCTACGCGACGGAGCTAAGTAGGGATTAATTAATCAAATAGCCAATCAATCAAAGCTATATCCATTCAATTAAAAGTTGTGGTTTAGGTATCTTCATGATGCTTTCTGGGTAAACCGTTATTGATGTTTCTATTCTTCAAAGGTGATTGGTGTTAGTTTTAGCTGGTTTGTTGTCGCCCATCGATGTAGCCTTTACGGTCACCCTTTCTCTTGAAATTTTTCTTCGTTGACAACTGGTTGTCGTGAAAAATTTCAAGCAAAAATGGAAAAAAGACCACCTAAGACAGAAACCTTACGCGTGCATTTTTTTCAATATTCAATTTAGGCCCAAAGCGGTAGGCAAAGAGGGTCACTACTGATTAACAATGCTTAATTATTTGTCCTGGTATCGCTTGTTGTTTGTTGTTGTGGAAACGGGAATTTTGTCGTGTTGCACTCGCGCGTCGCTCTGGAAACAAACCAATTAAGGCCCAATCGGGCAAAACTATGAAACTATTCTTGTTGTTGACAACATGTTACCAGCACAACGGCATACAATAATTTAATAATTTCCAAGCGAAAATGATGAATGTTGACAATATCGTAATGTCAATCATAATACACAGCAATAATATATTGTATGAGCATTTTTTTTTTCTTGATCTCGTTTGTTTGCGCAAGATTCGCAACGCTATCGCTGCATTAAAAGCGATCTCACTCAATATGGCTAGATATGATCTTAATCACAGGCTCTCCTTTATTTGTAAATATAATGCCCTAAAAAAAAACCCCTCTACATTCTTGAACGTTAGCTAAAAGCCACGCCAAGGAGGGTGCCGGTTCTAATGCACAGCCGCTGCGAAATAGGCCTGCTTGCCACCGAATCAGTCTGAATTTGCACATCGGACGCTAGCAGCCACTCTACTTCTTGATGATGATGATGAGCTAATTTAACAATTGCAACGGGCCGTTTATCCTCGTTAGTTTACAACTCTCCGATAAACGAAAACTGTGCTTGATATGTTTCAGGTCTTCAACTAATAGTACTATCACTACACTTTTTTCCATGTTTTTTGATGTTTTGATTTTTGGTGGTCTGAAAATTTTTATTGGTATCTACTACAGTAGCAGTTACTGGTAGACACACAGATTTTTTTTTCCATGGACTTGTCATAAAAAAAAAGAAATAAAAGATTATAACTATAAGAGTCTATTGCCACAGCTGTTAGGGTGTTTGACAAATTCCAGATAAACATCACAGATTGTAAACTAGCTGGACAGAAACAGTTGAAGCCAAAGAGCCAGACATAAACTATCTCAACCGCAGACTCAAACAGTTTGAAACCATATGGTTAATAATTTTTTGGACACCAGCTACGGCGGATTGAGGAGTATAAACACAACTTAGACTTTAACCAGCGGTAGATATGATCATCCTCCGTACTGTTTCATCACCATTGGCATACTTTCTTGCGTCAGCACCCAGCCCTTATTCCTGAGGGGTTCGGTGAACCTTGAGATTAAACTCTAAAATCAAAGATGCTGAGGGTATATACAAAGTAGCAGAAAACCAGGCCGTAATAGAAATCACCAATAACATCTACATGTGTCAAGATGATCCATCGGCCAGTCTTCTTGTATGTCTCTAATAGTCCTTTTTTTTTTCAACTTTTGCGTTCTGTTCATTGACTAGATTTTTGAGCCGATTGTCCAAAAAAAAAAAAAAAAAATCACTAAATAAAATGAGGATGATCTCAATCAAACCTGCTACCCGTCATGATCCTCAATTCACGGCCCCGTATTTAGCCAAGGTATTTAGAGAGTGAGACCTTCTAAGCAATAATGATGGTAACAACTATAATTATAATAACGGTTTATTGTCCCAGTATTAGCAAGTTACAAATGAATGTACGTGGAGAATTAGTTCGTCTTCGAAAAAAAAAAAAAAAGGCTTGTTTCAGTAATAAGACTGTCAAATAACAGCTCTAAACTTGTAAGAGCAAGAATTGATGAACACAATAACTACACTCGCCTGCCAGCATGTGAGCACATTGTGGAAAACAACAAAGTGCGTTATGATCGACTCAAGTTAAAGGCATCAAATCAACTTTTGTAATTCCCTTGCGAACATACAGCTAGAATTGCGACTACGGCCATAAAAGGTTATGCATTCTTGGACCAAATATCTTCTGAGCTATGAGAGCTACTATTTGCAAAAAAACCTGGATTATTGGTGGCACGCTTATAACCGTCTTAATTCTGGCAATGGATCCAGCGGCTATCATTAATTTTTTGTTTCAACTATTCAATGTATTTATCAAACACAGAACTCGGTTACGGCATATCCTCTACTTGCTTCATTACAGATATAACCAGCTCATTAAAATCATGGGGGTTGTCAAGAAAGATGTGATGACCGGCATTCTCAATCACATGCAGCGATGGCATGGCAACGTTGGGGTTATGTGCGCGGATCTCTTGGATGGCCTCAAGGCCGCCGGTAGTGTCCATCCAGTCGTTCTGGCCATACATCCAAATCGTATCACAGGAAATGTTCTTGGCGCGATCCGCCAGCGGCCAGCGCGCGTGCGCGCCGGGCGCAAGCAGGTAGTTGAGCGCATACTCGCCGGACCCTGGAGCGTTAAAAATAGTATAAACATATCTGTGTAGTGCGTCAGCCTGGTCGCGCGGGAGGTTAGCAAAACGGCGTGACGTCCAGCCGGAGACGACGCGGGGGCCAAGTGGACCCGTGCCGCGCACCAGGAAAAAGGGAGAAACGTTTTGTTCCCACAGATAGTTGAACCAGCCAGGGATTTCAACTGAGGTTTTGGGCACAGTGGGATTACCACTAGCAACCGCATTTTTCTCCTTAGCCGCCTGCTGCGCCGCGATCGAGAAGGGCGAACGCGGCACGCCAGCTGGTGACACAAGCACAAGCTTCTTAATGTGACCGGGGTACTTCATGGCGTAGGCCGAAGCAAAGTATGCACCCATCGAGTGGGCAACAAAAGTAAAGCGGTCAAGACCCTTGGCAATACGCCATTGCTCAAGGGAGTCGATGAAAAAATTCTCAGTCTCACGGATCTTCTCGTAGGGGTCGGTGGCATGCACCTTAAACTTGGGTCGTGCCGAGCGGCCGTAGCCAAGCAGGTCAAGTGCGTGGAGGCGCCAGCCGGGCACGGACGAAAGGGTATCAAGATTTTGGTAAAAGAAGCCAAGTCCGGCGCCGTATCCATGCAGGAGAACAAGATCGTTGGTAGCTTCTGCCGTTGTAGGCGAGATCTCAAACTCGTTGATCCAGTTACCCTCGCCCACGGGCACCTGCAGTGAGCGCGCCATACGAGTGGCATCGGGCTCCGGGAAAAAGGGCAGGAAGGAGAGCACGTCTTCCTCAGCCTGTTTGAGATCGGTACGAGTAGTCCACTGTTTGTACGCCTCGGCCAACGGCAACGGGAATGTGTCAGAAAAAAATTTAGTAAAGGGGATTCCGGTGGTTGGCGGACTAGACTTGATGTTCTGCAACTCTTGGAATGACTTGATAGCAGCGATCCGTTCGGCCTTTTTCTTGTGAAAAGCCTCACTCATGTTGTCGCTGACGGAAGCGAGCGACTGGCGTGCGTTATTGACAAAGTGAAGCGATTTGTCATTAGAAACATTATTGCGGCGATAGGGTGTAGTGGCAAAGCGGCGCCGCCGAGCAGCGTTGTTGTGTCTAGTGGTGTTGTTGTAGGAGGAAGGGCTGGGTCTGCCAGCGGTTGAACAGCTACAGTGTCTGGTGAGGACAAGTAGCTGCGGCGCCACAGTGGGTGGCAGCGGCGCGGCCGCGTGAAACGTTGAGTGCAAAATTTTGAATAAAAAAATCCTTAATGTTGGCGTGCAAAAGCCGAGGCCTTATTAAAGAGACCGTTTGTGTTGATGGGAGGGGGGTTAAAAAAAAAAAAAAAAAAAAAGACGGGAGATCGCTATTGGGCGGTTGTTGACTAACCGAGAAAATGGGAAGAAGGAGAGGAGGTTGAAATTTGAAAGTCCCAACTAAAAGAAGCCTATGAAGTAATCAAATCAGTTGGCTTTTTTGAAATTTTATTTTTTTAATTTTTATTTATTTTTGAGTACCGGATATTGGTAAATATATATTTGTATGCGTAATATTTATGGTCGACGTCGGGAACAGTATATATTAAAAGAAAAAAAAAAAAAAACTGTGCAGGCCAAGCTGACAAGTGTAAACATTAAATGAAGGAGCCTGTCTAGTATTTATACTCTCTACACAAAAATATCGTAGCCACCCGCAGAAAGTTTTGCCATCGGTCTACACCAGCAATGAAATATTTGACAGTATCAGTTTGCCTTATCACCATCCAGACTTTATTTTGTCGTTGCTTTTGTCGTGCTTATTGTTGACTCCGTGAAGGTTTCCTGGTTTTTCATTTGCCAGGCCAAATTCCCTGAAACGAGCGACCTTGCGCCGCAGACCATACTCAAATTGGGGCAAACCTGGGGAATTAGGAGAGCAGCTTTAGAAAGAAAAAAAAAAAAAGCAGCAAAAACTTCATAGTTTTTGGTTGTTTTGGTTTTTTCTTGAATAATTATACTAAGCAGCACATAGCACATAGTTTGAAATTTATTTTATTTTGGGACAGCTCCATACCTAGGGGCTCTGGTCCTCGAGGTTGCCTCCTAAACCTACGGTTTCACATGAACAGCAAACCAGCAAAGCTCAGGAGGAGTTGGTGATCCCATGACCAACTTGACGATGACAGGCACCACTACAGCAAAAAAATAAAATAAAAAAAATAAAATAAAATATTATAATAATAATAATAATAATAATAAATCATATTGAAACTATAAACTATACATCTAATTTTTTTTTTTTTTTTTTACTTTACTGTTTGACTCTGTAGAAGTTTGATCTTCAACAATCAGCGGGGTATCCGTCAACAAAACCCCCACCTTTGTTGGCAAATACCCAACGAACTAGTCAAGTGATCTGGAAAGCAACAGAATTAATACTTTACACATGACAATTGGAATTTATACCAAGTATAAGTTTCATGTTTTTAGATGAAACTAAACTTTGTTGGGGTGTTGCTGTGGCAACACAGAGTTTAATTTATATATTTTTTTATTTGCGTTGATTGGCTGGTTATTGCTACCATCGGCCGTTTCGGAGAACTTTAAAATAGCTTATTCATCATTATGTAACAAATGACAAGCTTTTTGCGTTTCACGTACTAACATATTGCTTTAGCACTTATACCCTGCAGAAGAAAACCAGTCCCCTTGGAGGTACGCTTAGCACTGATATTGTCAAGGTCTAATTTTGATGGCGGGATGATCAGCCATTTTTGCTTATTCAGATACATTTTAAGAAAAAAAAAAAAAAAAAAAAAGGGAGCATTTAGATGAGTATATAGATCGATTCATAAGTCTAATGAATCATCCATTTCAGTATTTGATGGCGGGATGATTAACCATTTTTGTTTCTTAACGTATATCTGAATAATAATAAATAAAAAACGTTAACAGTAGCGTTAAATACTTCTACAACCGTGTAAGAAAGATTGAAAAGTTCTAGGCGTCATCTACCGCATCTACCCGTAGTTTAAATATAGACCTAGCTTTTTACAATTGTGAACAGTATACCTTTTATATGGCCATCACCGATGGGTACCTTTATATTATTGCTACTAACAGTTGGCCCAGTAAGCAGATGAAATTTACACATGATTGTCCAAAGACTTACACCTGACATACTTGGGCCGTTTTGTAATGAATTTTTTTTCTCTTTCTTATTGCAAAATGCAAAAAGGCTAAATAGATATACATAGCAGCGCGTTTTTATACACAAGCTTGGGCTTTGCAATTACCCAATAAGACAAGAGCCACTGCAGCACTCCCAACAGTCTCTCAAATCTGGTGGTTTGTAGCATTACTAGTCTTCAACTGTTCCTGATGAATCTGATGCCTGTACCTTTTCTGTTTGATGCAGTTCTGCACTGTTTTTTTTTTTGGTTTTTTTTTTTTTTTTGCCCAGCCCACCCTTTTGTAAGTGAGATGCCCATCGAGGTTTCCCACAACTGGAATGACAGTAGGAGAAGGTTGGTTTTTGACATGATCTAAAAGATTTAAAGTGGTCCCTGATGCGATGAGAAAGCATTAGAGTGTATAGTGGCTGGCTTTGAAAAGAATTCTTTGGAATTTATTGGCTTTTGTAGGTAGATTCCCATTGCTGGTGTATATTTCTATGTATGTGCAGATTGTAGTTCATGAGATTATTATTATTATTATTATTATTTTCATTATTATTATCATGATCATTATTATGATTATATATGTATGTATATATATGTACATGTACGATATGCAATAATAAACTTTATCATGGATAACCCAAACCCACATAATCAAAACAAACAAAAACACCCACTTTTTTTCTATCACGAGGCCTTTCCTCACCTTCGCCATCATTCACGACCATCTAGCTACAAAGGTTGTTTTTTTTTACACGGGTTCACTATCCCCTTTTCATACCCTTGAACACAATCGCCATGCCACAATCGTCTGCTGTGAACGAGCTGCTGACGAAGGCCACGACTCTCAAGCGCGCTACCACGGAGAACTGGGACGCTGACTTTGAGTGCGAGGCTGACAATCTTTTTCGCTCCTCGATATCTTCGACCAACACCAACACTAACGACCAAGAGTTACTGCTTCAGCCCCAACCGCATTTTGTTTACGCAAACCGCCGTAATGCTATTTCGACTGAAGACTTTCTAAGCACTTTTAAGGAAGACGACGAAGACGACGACTTTGATTTAAACAACAGCGAGTCGAAAAAGTTGCTAGCAAGCAAACTTAACAAGCTCTCTATTTGCTACAAAAGCGCTAGCAATAACAGCAACTTTGATGAAGCGGACCGGTCCACCACCCTGAAACGTAGTGACGTTCTTCATTCAACTTTGCAGCCGACGGACCTTGACGACTGGTCAGAAGAGTTTGGTGAAGCCAACATGAAAACGCCGCAACCTTTTTCAAGGCGCCAGTCATCTGTCAGCCATGCAAGCAACCACAATTACCACACCACCGGCTCTAGTTTGGGGATTGATTATAACCACGAGATTTCTACGATAAAGGCCGCCAAGCAAGCGCTTAACTTACGGCGCAACGACAGCATTATTAAGGGCACATTTTTTGACCCACCCAGCTCTCACCACACGCCTTCAACCTCCCCCAAGAAATACAAGTCGCTGAAACGGAAAAAGAAGACTGAGGCCGAGTTGCGCGAAGAAAACGAATTTGCCTACGGTTTTGACGGTGACGCTTTTAGTCAAATTGATGCACAGCCACTGCAAAAGTTCAAAACAGGCTCGCGAACAAGCAGTCGCACCGTGCCCGAAGAGGAGCTCCCTGAGGAACTCTGGGGAGAGGAGACTGTCAGCAACATGACAAATAACCCTAACACATCGCTTTTTTCTGCGCAATCGACGACGGAAAGTGAAATGTCGCAAGACTTTTTAGAAGGAGTAGTGCTTCCGGCTGATGAAAGGATTGATTTTAGTAGTCGTCTTGAAAAGCAGCAGCACGCGATACAGGAGCGCGAAAAGTTTAACTCCATCACCAGTGATACTCTTAACACGCATTCGCGCAAGTTTAACAGTGTGGGTAGTAACGAGTCTAGACACTCATTTGACGATAAGGACGACTTTTTAGACGGGTTTGAGCTCAAGACGGGCGACTTGCTAAAGTACCAATCAATGCCGCATAGAAATATACAGTTTAACAAGTCATCATCGCCTAAGCGAATGGGATTCAACTACGCACTGGCAACCTCATCGTCAACTATTGGCTCATCCCCCATGGTGCGCAGTGTCAACAAAGTTTCCATGCGTCCTACCAGCACGATTAAAAATGATAAGGTACGCACAAAAATGTCACTGCCGTCATTTCTGGCAAAGCATTCCTTCTCCGGCAGTAGTATGGCATTGCTACCCACGCCAATGCCGGAGTCATCTAACGAGGCGTGCGAGCTGGTACGCGAGCGCCAGCTCAAGATGCGTCGCCAACAGCAGCAGATGAAGCAGCAACAGCAGCTGCGGCGCGTCACGTCTGCGCAATTTCGCACCCAGCGCAGCAGCATCAATAGCATCAGCGAGATCTCGTCAACGTCTCAGCATCGAACCCAGCGCTTTTCTAAAGCGCGGACTGGTAGGGTTCTTGGCGACGGCAGCGAACTCGACTTATTTGACGATCTGCCGACAAGCGCGTCGCAAGAGATGTCATTTACAACTAAGCGCAAGCCGCGCAAGCCGCTTGAGGCATACATGGAAAAGCCTCTTAAGCAGCACCAGATTCGCTCTAACAAACCGCCGCGACTCGGCAAGAGTGCCACACAAACGCATCACAAGACTCCCTCGAAGCTGGGGTTGATTCAACGACTAGGATCCCCCGTGGTGGTCAAGGGTTATAGTGGTAACATGCGGTTCAACCTCGAAACCTGTATTTGGGAGGGAAATAATGAGGACCTCAAGCGCTTTGATTCAGCCAGTGGCAAGAAGACGCAGCCAGGCCTGATTGCCTATATTTCAAATAAGGGAATTCAAATTGTCGGCGACATGGTGTTTGACCCGGCCAAGATGAAGTGGATTAACCTTAACTCGGATACCGAGCAAGACTCGGATCCGTTTGAAGGCATGGATGACCTTGATGTTACAATTGGCAACGTTGCTGTGCACTTTTCCAACGCAAGCCCAGGTCGAAACATCAGCATTAATAGTGTTGCGCAGCAAATGCAGCAGCCGCAACCCCAGCGTATGTACCGCCCAATTGGCGGCACCCGCAACTACACCGACATGTCCACCACAACCACGCTCTCTAACGCAAGTAGCCTGGCGACTTCGACGGCGTCAACGTCAGACGAGTATGCCGTGGGCCGCGAGTTTGAGCTTGGCCTCGACGCGCTCAAAAAGTTTAAACACGAAGAAGCGCGCTGGGAGCGCAAGGTGCAAGGATGGTTCCCGCCAGACGAGCAGTTCAACCGCGAATACTTGGGCGAAATCCGTAGCATGATTATGAAGAAGGTTTAAAAGACTCTAAGTTCATTTACACAATGGTTATTTCAAAAATATGTGAAATTATGAACTAGATGGCTCTTGCCAAAGCTACGGGAAGGTATTTTGCGGGAAAAAAAAAATTCAAAAAAAATTCAAAAAAAAAAAGGCAGAAACAACAACTCTTTAACAATTTGTTTCCTTGGGATTTCTTTTATTTGGTTTTATTATTTTTCATCATGTTTATTATTATCATTATTATTATCATTCTTGTTGTTGTTTATTACTATCATTTATTATTATTAATTGCTATTATATCTGGTATTATTTTTCATTATTATTATATTGAGGTTCCTTTTTTTTTTTTTTTCAATAAATTTTTTATTTCTTAAATATATACGATTCATTTTAGCCAAGGATCCGAGACAGCAGGTATAAAATTTTAAATGGCTACTTTCAAACTCTTTTTTTTTTCAATTTTCTTGAATGTTATTCTTTCAGGGACCGTGAGAAAAATGGCTTTTTTTTTTTTTTGTAAGTTTCTCCGATATGGCCAATCAGTACTCAATAGGCCTATTTTTCAAATGCCAGACCATTGACTGAATTTTTTTTGAGCAGTTCTAAAAGTTCTAAAGTTTAACTTTTCCATTTCTTTATATATTAATAAATGAACTAAAAGGATTGATTTGATGATGAAACTTCATTATATCTTTAGATGACATTCCATAGAAAAGTATATACAACGCTATTTTTTATTTTTTTTCAGGCTCTTGCGAGCAATGGCTGATCTGGCTTCCTGATTTGAAGCATCTACAAGCAGCAATGCTAAATAACAATCAAAATAATACTAATAATATAAAATAAAAACTGGTTGGTGCCACTGGAAACTGCATGGGCAATTCTAGGAATGAAGTGAAAAGAAAACACAGTCTCCCCCAGATTTCAAATCCCCAGAGAATGCCACACGCCGTGTTTGTACACCTTCAAATCTATACTGTACTGCAGGATATTTACGTCATAAGACTATTATTTATTTCATTTATTCTAAGCATCTTTAATGACTCTGCCGCCCAGCAACCAGGAAAATCCTGCCGTGCATTATAGGCAAAAAAAAATAAAAATTAAAAAGGTCTAAGTTCACACGCGGGGGGGTGGTACAGTTTTTCTTTTAGCCTCTATTGGTTTTTTTTCTAGTTTATTTTTGCCGTTGACATAAAAGAGATATTTTTTTCTTTCTTTTCTCTCCTCTTCTTCTCCATCTTTCTTATCACTTGTTTTAGCAGCGGTGAATTCTTTTTTTGTTTGTTTTTATTCTCTTTTTTCATTATCTTCTGCTTAGTTTCCCTTTGAATCAAAACAATGGACTCCGAATCATCGAAACGCACCCTTGGCGGCGGCGATGGGCTCAACACAATTGATGTGTACATACGCATGAATGACGACCCTGAACGCGACTACTGCTTTAATGTCGACCGCTCTGCGCCCGTGGCCAAACTCCACGATATTTTTTCCACGCTGCCCATGGCGCTCTCGCCCTCGTACTTTTACGAGCGCCTCCCCGCGGGATTCAAGCTCTCGACCCAGCCGGGATTTCTCACCTCTGAAGGCGCGCTGCTCTTTGCCCGCGACGCAGCCGATCCCGGACCCTACCTTAAGTCCGTGGATCAGAACGCAGAGATTAGCAGTGTGGCGTGGGAAGGTCAGCTTTTTGTGCCGGTATGGCGGCCGCATATGCGCCGTATCCTCGTGATTGCAAGTCTGCTGTTGGGCTGGCTCTACCTTGATCTGCCCCAATACATCACCCCCACGCCAGGCATGAACCCTACGCTGCTCGTTTCGCGTGCGTTTGAGTTTGTGCTCCCCACTGGCTCTGTCTCCTCCGACTCCGTTGAAAACCTTGGAGGCAACGATGGCGGCAGCCCCCTCACGCAGTGGATGTTTTTCCTTGCGCACGTCATCAAGGTCGCCATCATTGCCCTTGTCTTTTACGCCGGCCTCATCAATCCCCTCACCATGAACCCAGTCAAGGCGCGTTTTGCTGCTAAACGGAAGGCAAGTGAACTGACTCCCGAGAAGCTCCTGGCGATTGGCTGGACCGGCACGCACCGCGCAACGCCGGCGCAGTGGCGCGAGGGTAACCGCAAGCACCAAATTGACCGCGTTGGCGGCGTCGGCAAGGCCCACAATATGGGCATTCTTGAGCAGCTGCGCTTTGCTGGCGTTTACCTTGGTCCCGGCGAGGGGTTTGACACGCCATTGGCCCTGGCTAAAACGAATAAAAACACGCTAGCTGGCGCCGATAAATTTGGGCTCGACGAGACCGAGGGCAAATTTTTGCTTTCTGATGAATACTACAAGTTGTTGCTGCAAGATATTTCGCTAAAATTGCACGAAGAGGCGCTTTCTGATCGTGAGAAGACGGCCTTGCTTAAAAGCTTTCGTGTCTCTGGCCCCGTCTTTGGGCCCCAGGAGCTCCAAGCGCTTTATGTTGCGCGCAAAGCCCTTGGCCACGGCATTGATGGTAAGCAGTAATTGGTATTGAACTACTATCGCTGCTTTGGCATCCTTGTAATATATATTGATCAACTGTAAAAAAAAAAAAAAAAAAAAAAAAAAAAAAAAAAAAAAAAAAAAAAAAAAAAAAAAAAAAAAAAAAAAAATAATAATAATAATAATAGAGGTCATGGTTTTATATTGTTCAAGTTTATCCTTGTAGCGCACCGGATGGTACCCATCTGGAAACCATTAAAAAAAACATCTCTATAGGTACTATGAAGCAGAAGAAAAAAAAAAGTTTTGTGAGGTGCAACTTGGTTCAGATGGAGGGGTCTACGCAAGGGTGATATACATATATATTTGTATACAAAAGGGGGATTAGTGGTATTGTAAAATATCAGGTTCAAGGGTTTTCAGCATTTATAAAATTTGTTTTAAACATCGTTAATTGCGTGGGGTAAGGACAACAAACTGATTATATATATAATTGCGTGGGGGGGTGTGTGGCAAGTAATGGTGTGCATTATTCACCTCTCCAGCTTAGCCAGGTGATATGCGTGAGGGTTCTAATACCAGCGCATGCCACGAACAAATAGCAACACCAGTAAAATACTAAATCAAATAAATGAATAAATTAATAAATGAAGAAAAAAAAAAAAAAAATCAAATGCATGCAGTACTTATAAAAACTACTACTGCTAATACCAATACTTATCTACATTGTACATATACTAGCGTTGTCTCAACTCATATCAATAAAAGCCCATTGCCAAAAAAAAAAAAAAAAAAAAAAAAAATTCTTGGAATGGACACCTCCCCTCCTCGCTTTAGACTTTGAACGAGCCGCGGTTGGCGCGGTTGCGGCTGCGCAGCGGAGAAATCTCCTTTTCCAGCGAGCCAGATTTGACCGGGGCGGGCGAAACCTTGGTAGCGCTGCCGCTTGCTCTTGTTCCCCTTGATGCGCTGCTTGCCGTTGGGTTCTCGGCCGCTGCCCGCACCGGCGTGCGTGCCGCTGGCTTCTTGTCGCCAGCACCAGCAGTAGGAGTAACGGCGCCAGCAGTAGCTTTAACCGTGGCCTTTTTCTCAGCCCCCGCGGGCGTGATTGCCGCTGCGGCTGCGGCGGTGCCGCCGCGCTTTTGGCGAATCTTAAATGCACTAGAAATCGTCTGCTTGGCCTCGGGCGTCGCCAGCTTCACGCGCTTGAATGCCGACCCCGGCGTGTCCGGGTGGTCAGGGTCATTTTCATCATTGTGGCTTTTACCCATGGACCCGCGCTTGCTTGGCGTCTTGGCAATATCGTCGGTATCAAAGATATCAATGGCAATTGAGTTGAGCTTGCGCTTGCGCCGGCGCTCGGTCTTGGACCCGTCAATGAGCCCATTCTCCTCGTCATCCTCGTCAAATAGCGAAATCTTGCGCGCGCCTGACCGCATGATTGGCGATGGCGCTGGTAGCTTTCGGACGCTGCCCGTGGGCCCGGCGGCCATGCCTGTGGCCCGCGGAATCTGACTGCGCGGGGTTGCAGTTGGCCGCTTGGACGGCGTTACAAGTTTTGAAACGGGCGTGGTAGACCGGCTGCTCGTAATCACGGGCGACCGATGTACCCGATTGCTCGGCGTACCAGCGCTGCCGCCACTGCCCAGAATCGTCTTTAACTCGCTACTGCCACTGCCACTGCCGCCGCCGCCGCCGCCGCCGCCCGTGCGCAGGAATGGGCTCGTTGAAAAGTTGGAGAATTTTGCAATTGGTGTCGAAGTGGCAGAGAGCGTGCCGCGTTTGTTTGCCGTGCCGGGCTCCGCCAGCCGGTGGAACCGGGTGCCTGGCCCGCTGCCGCCGGCCACAGGAGTCAGCGGGTTCGTACCTGTGGGCGTGCGCAGATCGCTCCGGCGCGCGAGCTGGGTTTCAAGCCCCTTAATTTTATTTTTTAGCAGCGTCATTTTCGTCTCCGTCACGGACTTGGAGGTTTGGATCTGATTGCGCAGCTTGTCAAGCTCGACTTGGGCCTTGTCAACAGCGTTTGATTTTTTCACTAATTCCTTGCGCAGTTCGGCGAGCTCGGTGCGCAGTTGTTTTGCATCGTTTGCTGCGGCGGATTTTGCGTTTGGCGACGCAAACCGCGACCGTACCGCCGACGAAACTTTTTCGCGCTCGACTTGTTTTGACAACTGCTCAAACTCTTCCTTGAGCTTGTCGTATTCCATTGTTGACACAAATTGCGAAGTGCGGCGCTGCTTTCGTTCCTGTGACTCCTTGAAAATTTCCAGCTCTTCGTCCTTGACTTTTGCTAGCTTTTCCAGTTCAATTTGAGACTCCAGCAGCAGCTTATTTTGTTCTTCTTCCAAACGATGCTGGTAATGCTGTTCAGTGTTTGCCAACTGCACGGCAAAGTCGGCCTGTAAATCCTCAATTTCTTTTGCATGCTTCAACTCAAGCTCGCGCCTCTTTTCGTTGAACTCAAGCTGCAGATCCTCGGCATCCTTTGTGGCCGCTTCTTCGTTGGCCACAAGGCTCTTTCGCGGGTGAGTTTTGCGGTACTGCTTGTAGTCCGTCTGAAGCTCTTCGAGACTTTTCAATTTCGTGTGCAGCGAATCGGTCTCCGCTTTGGCCTTGTTGAGAAGACCTTTAAGCGCTTTGGTCTGGCTCTCGCGCGTGTCCTTCTCGAGGGAGAGCAGACGTACATTCGCATTAAGCTGGTCCTCAAGCTTGTCAATCTTATTTTGCCACTGCACCCGCTCAAGCTCATGCTGACGCTTAATGTCGTCAATCTTAATGTCCACGACGCTCTCTTCTGTTTTGCGGATCTCCGAGTAAAGAGGAGAAATTTCGTTGCCTGTAATGGTCGACCGCCGGCTGCCCGACCGAATTAACACAGGCTTGTCCTGAGTTGTTTCAGGTACGGGTCCAGATTCATTCTCATCTTTGCGCTCGGATTCATCTTCAGCGTCAACAGGAGTATCGACAATAGGGGTTGGCACGACCTTTTTAGGCCGGCCGACCTTGCGTTTCTCAGAGCCAGGCTTGGGTTCTGGCTTACGATGCCGTGAGGGCGTCCGCACCCCTGAGCCATTGAGCTTTTTATTTTCCTTTTTAGCAAAATCAACATGGGCCCGCTTCTCACTCGGTTCAACCTAGACTAATAGTTAGCATAAACACGACGCGTGAAAAGGTCCAAAAGAATAATAATAATAATAATAATAATAAAGTGGCATACAGAGTTAATGATGACGTCCTCGCTGTCGGAAATGACCTGTGACGAGCGTGTCCTTCGGCTTGTAGACATTGCAGTTTTGATTTTATTTTAATTATATCTATAGAGAGGTAATTGGGGGAGAAATCAGATTGAGAAGAGAAAAAAAAAAAGATTGCCGATATCTCGATCAAACGCGTGTTTATTGTTTTTTTTTTCAATAACAAATAACCCTAGCCCCTCTCAGCCGTGCAAAAGATGACTCAGCGCTGACACACGATCACCGTCGTGTTATTTTTCACTCACCTCCAAAAAAAAATTAACGAAAACCTGGCAAACTTTCCCCTTCTTGTTCCCCTTTGCCCAACTTTCTACCCTTATACTCAATTGAGCTTCTATTGTCGGCCGGTTCTTTTTTTTTTTTTCTTTTTTTCTTTTTTTCTTTTTGTCTTTTTTCTACCCTTCCACCACACTCAATTACTCAACACCCTGAGAATTCGAACCCCCCGGAAGTTTAGTTGTTGTTGTCCTTTGCTATTTTCTTGATGCGATTTAACTCATTAATTTCTCTTGCTGTGGCCACGTTTAGCGCCGCTGTTGCCGTGGCAGCTCGTGGCGATTCCGCGATCCCAGAAAAGCCCGAGGTGACCAAATTGCTTATAGAAGCTGGCGGTGAGGCCATTCACTTGACCGACAAGACCTTTGAAACTGTCGTCAATGGGCCCCGCGACTATGACTTGATTCTCCTATTAACCGCTCTTGATGGGCGCTATGGCTGCCAGTTTTGCCGGGCTTTGCAGCCTGAGTTTGATATCATTGCCAACTCTTGGCATGGTCGCCAGAATAAGGGCACGCACGGCGGGCTGGTCTTTGCCATTGCCGACCTTGCTCGTACCCCGGATGCCTTTAAGAATCTTAAGCTTACCCACGCGCCCAACATGTGGGTTTACCCCAAGACTAACGACAAATCCGCGCACTTTTCTCGCGGCTACGACGTTTACAAGTTCCCGCAACAGCCTGAGCAGGCCGACCAACTTGTTGAATACATTCTTCACACTTTGGGTCACAACATTATCATTAAAAAGCCTTTCCCCATGAATAAGCTCATCTCTAATTGCGCCTTTGTTGTTGTTGCTATTTTGTTTACCCGCGTTTATTTTTGGAAGATTGTTGACATTTTCCAGGCAAAGAAAGTGTGGGTGGCTATTTCCATGGTCTCGGTGCTGTTGTTTACGGCGGGCCACATGTTCAATGCTATCCGCAAAGTACCCTACGTGGCTGGCGATGGCCAGGGCGGCGTGGCCTACTTTGTCGGGGGCCATAGTAACCAAGTAGCCATTGAAACGCAAATTGTTGCCATGATCTACGCTGCCCTAAGTTTTAGCACTGTTATGCTTGTTACTAAAGTGCCAGCATTAAAGGATCCCAAAAAGCAGCTGCTGCTGGTGGTGGCGCTTTCTGCCGTCATCTTTTTTGCCTACAGCTTCCTTATTGCCAAATTCCACATCAAGAATGGTGGTTACCCCTTTTGGTTGCTGAGATTGTAGACACCTTGGGTGTGTATATAGGCATTCGCATACAAGATACAAAAAAAAAAAAAAATCAATATATACAAATATTTAAAAATATTATGATTGTATTATACGGGCGCACAGAATTGATCTAGCACAATCTAAAAGAATCAAAGCTTTAGAACCAGTAGGGGGAATAAATAAAAAAAATAAATAAATTAAACATTATATATATAGAATATTATATCGTAATTTGTTCACCAAAACTTTGTCCCCGTTTCTATTCCAAAAAAATAAAAAAAAATAAAAAAAAAAGCCGTTTTTTTTTGTTTTTTTTTTTGTTACGGCTCATGACATGCAATACCACTCAGCGTAGACGGACCAATTCGTGTTAATTGGCGTGTCGAGCACGAGTGCGCGCCAAACGCCGAGGTCAAGTACACAGTGCTGTAATTGCCAAGTATTGTCAAGGTCCTGGGCTCGCGCCATTTTGATGACGCGGCCGCGGGGTGTCTGCAGGGCCATTTTGATCTTGTGGCTGCTGCTGCTGCTGCCGCTGCCGCTGCGTGAGATTGCGCCCGAGCTGCTGCCGCCGCCGCTGCTGCTGCCATGGCTGAGCGCAAGGGTATCGTAATACTGCACCTTAAACATGTAGTCGTGGCCATAAATCAAGTTAAAGCACTGCGGCTGCCGAATGTAAATATCACAGCGCAGGGGGTAGCGCTGGACAAACTGCACTGGGCGGTCCATTTCCGATTCGCGCTCGCCGGGGGCAAGGGAATGACGGTGATCAAGCTTGCGCGGGTTTTTACCGTAGCTTTCGTCGTCGGGGACCCTGGTAAGAGGCACAGAGAGCGCAAGGACAAGATCGTCACTGCCGGCGCGACGCCGCGGCGGAGCACCACTGCCCTGTGGCTTCATTCCTACGTAAATGTTAAGGGCACCCTGGCGGTAGAGTCGCGGCAGCACAGCTTTGATGCGGTAGAAAAGGCGCTCGTGCTTGTGATTCCAAAACGGTTGCGCAAGGGCGTTTTCGCCGCCCCCGGCGCCGCCGCGGCCCGCAATGTTATTACTGTTGCCACCAATAACCTCGTCGTCGTCATCATCATCAAAGCTATGATAAGACGTCGAGCAGGCCGAGCCGATTGGGAAGTTGCCCGGTTTGACGCGGGCAACAAGATAGACGTTAGGGTTGCGGACTTTAACCAAGAGCTCGGCAAAATAGTCGCAGCCATCAACAATGCGGGAAAGTGCCGTGTTGAAATTAAGTAAACTAACTCCATGTTGGAATGCCACCGGCGCCTTGAGTGGCAGGGATAATAAAATGTCGCTGCCAAGATTAGGGATGACGTGGGTGGCATCAAGGTTATTAAAAGTGGGCGTGTGGGTAAAGAGGAATTCACTGGGCTTGGTCAAAAAATAAAAATGCTCGGGTAGACTGTTGCGAGTAGTACGCGAAAGCAAGCCGCTTAGGCCGTTGCCGCCGGCGCCGCCACTGCCGCTGCCGCCACTGCCCGCCGTAGTTGATGCCGGCTGGCGGCTGATGCTGGCCGCATAGAGATGGTGCGTGGGGAAACTCGGGTTTGCCAGGGACGTGTCAACCATGCGCCAAACGCCCTCAATAATTACTCCATTCCAGTAATGGTTTGGTTTTAGCGCCGTTTCATCGTACCATACCTCGCCGGGTCCCTTGAGGTAGCCGGGCACGACCTCGCAGGGAATCTCCAACGCACTGCAAATTTCCTGAAAGAAAAGCGCGGCATCCAAACACGACACGCGCCGCGTTTGCATGATGCGAATAAACGACTTGCGCACATCGTCTTCCTCCTCCTCGTCGTCGTCGTCGTCGTCAAATAACGGTTCCCATTTAAGTTTGGTGGCACAAAAGTTAAAGGCAGCCCGCAACTGGTCAATGGGATCCCGCCAGCGCCGCTGGAAAAACCCACGCACAAGATCCGGCATGGTTCGGTACTGAGCAAAACTATCCCAACTGGCGCTAAACACCTCAATATCAACCTCACGAAAATCATAGCGCGCAAGCCGCAGCGGGTCCTTTTTCACGTAGCCGCCGTCCCCGGTCTCGTTGCCAGCAATCTGCTTAAGCGCCTCAACGGGCTCAAGCACCCGCTGGGCAAGTGCACTCCCCAGTTGCTGCTGCGCGCGTTTAATCCGCTCGTCAATTTCTGCCTCCGTTAACGTGTTGGTGCGATGTAACGCACGATTAATTTCAATCCAGCGCTCTTGGTCCTCGTGGCTAGTGTTTTCGCCAAAAACGTCAGCAAGACTGCCAGTACGATTTAAGGGAAGATCAAGTGAGCTGAGAGCAGTGCGGCCGCGATACTCGGAGACATTGTTGCTAATAAAGACCGCTGAGTTTGCCCGTTCGTGGCGTGGCGCCGCCGCCATGGTAGTCCCCATGCGCACAGAGTTTGCATTAATGTTGTTGGCAAAAAACTTTTTAATAACGCCAAATTGCTTGCGGATTGATTTTGACCCTGACATGTTATTTTGCGGCAAGTCAACGGGCTGCTCATACGCAACTGAGTTGGAAAACTCCGGTAACGGCGCCATTTTGTAGCGAGTATTACTGGTGCTGCTGTCTTCAAGCGCTTTTGAATTAAATTTGATGCCACGATCACCGCTTGAATACTCGTCGTCGGAGCTGTCCCCTAAAATGAGACTGTCGTTGAGCCCCAGCTTGCCATCATCAACTGATCCCTGATTGATCGATTTAAGAAAGCTGCCGCGAGTACCGCTGCGACGGGCGTCGGTAGTTTTAGCGCCGCTCGAGTTCGGCTGGCGCTCGGGCGACCGGCGGTCCGCCGCCGCTGCCGCCAAGGGCGAATTGCCAAACGAGCTTGAAGAAAACGGCATAATGCTGCTATCTCGCTTGGGGCTCCTTGTTACTGGTCGTGGCGAAAATGGCGGCAGCGCGGCTGCGGCTGACTCTCGAGCATTAGGAGATCTAAAGCTGGCGGTGGTGTCGACCCGCTCAAACTGGGCAAGGTGCTTGTCCTTGCCTGGGCTCGTTGCAAGCTCGAGAGTATGCAGGCTATACATGACATCGTCCATGGCATTTCGTAGTGGCGACGGCGTGCGCGGGATTGCACCGTTGGTGCCACTTCTGTTGACACCGATGGCACTGCTTCTGTTACTGTTGTTGTTGCTGCCGGGGCCATTGATATCGCTAGGGAGCTCAGCCGACGGTGATGCTAGTGGCTTTAAAGGCACAGAATGAGGAGGAGGAACGGGAGGTGAACCTTGCTGCCGGAGGTAATCATCTGAAGCAAGGGAAAATGCCGACCCATTACTATTCCTATTGCTTGCAAAATTGTTAAAACTTGTCACGCTGGTGTTGTTGTTGTTGTTGGAGTAGTATTTTGCATTAGCATATGGGTTATTCAGATGCGTTCCAGAGTAGCCATCATCGCGGTAATACTCTTGCAGCTGGTAATTTTTGTGCTGAGGAGGCACGGGCGGCGGCCCCGCCGGCGAGAATTGATACGATGAAATGGAATTGAATGATGAAGTGCGAGAGATGGTTTCTTGTTGATAGTTGTTGTTATTATTAGTGTAATTGTTAACGCTGGTACTGCTGGTATTGGCGCTGGCGGCTTGGTCTGCCTCCGGCGGCTGGGACGAGTCGGCGGGGTTTCTAGAAAGAGTTCCGGTAAGCAAATAGAGATTCTTTTGAACCAGAAAGAAGATAATCACTTACAAGTAAGAAACAAAGTTGCACGGGAAGGTGCCTACAACATTGTTTCGCCTGAGCTTACCAGTCCACCATAAGCCATCCCCGGTGTTGAGCACTTGAATCAGATCACCTTCGATGAAACCCAAGTCTTCTGTAGAAAAATTTTAAAAATAAAAAAAGTGTCAGTCAATAAATCAGTTGATCAATTGATTAATAAATAATTGTAATCATCTGGGCAAAATAGCAGCGAAATCGTTTTAAACTTGACAATTTTTATTTTGATACTATTGGATTGCCAAAATAAAATCGGTCACACATACTTTTTTTGTCTTCAGCAGTCCAGGAAAAGATGGCTTTGACCCAGCAGGGTAGTACGGCCGGTACAGGCAGCGCATCAAGAGATGTCGACATTATGATGGAGTTATGCAAATAAACAAAAATAAACAAGTTGACGGAAAAACAAAAACAAAAAAAAAATAAATAAATAATAATAATATTAGAGATCAGGGTTGGTAGTTGGTTGGATGCAGGGTTTACAACCTTAGCGGTGCAGTCAATAGTCGGTAGAGGTCAAAGTTTGCAAAAAGAAGGAATTGAGCAGGTTCAAAATCATAAGAAAAGTGAAATTTGCAGAAAGAAATAAAAAAAAAAGAGACAACCCAACAATAACAACCTAATATCAGTTCGTTTGTATTTTTGTTTTGCCTGATTTGGGAAAAATGTAAACAAACAGCGTGGCGTTGCTACAACAACGAAATTAACATGAGCACAGCCGTGCTTGTCACTGAAAAAGGTTAAAAATGCAAATAAATTAAAATAAATAAATTAAATTAGAATAAATTAAAATAAATTAAATTTAATACAAATTCATAAAGGGTTTTACTTATCTTCAAGTAATTCTATAATTAAAGTTAAATATATATGTATATAGCGCAGGGACTGTTTACTGAACGCATTCAAAATTAACAGAAATGGCACACTGGTCTAGATGCCATGTGAGCCTTGACATCAAAGAGTTATTGTAATTTACCCTGACAATTAAAAAAAAAAAAAAAAAGGTCAGTTTGGCCTATTTTGCACAAAAAGCAGTAGCTGAAAATTCATAGAAATTTCTATCCAAGCTCAGTCATTAATATGCACATGAGGTTGTTTAAAAAAAAAAAAAAAAAAAAAGTCTGATTCAAGTGGGGCAACTTAAACGATCCCACCAACCACACTTACAAAACTTTCCAGTTTGAGGTTGATTCTATCAAACGTTTATAAAAGAAAATTGTCACGTTTGACTGTGATTTTGCGGCTTCTTTAAACTTGCTTACTAGCGTAAATAGAATTTGACTAATGCAGCTGGTTTTACAGGTAACGTTTCTTGGGCCTCAAATTGTCACTCAACCTCAAAATGTCCCATTAAAAAAAAAAAAAAAAAAAACTTTTAAAATTTGTTATTTATTGCAGCTAAATTTTTCATTTGGTTTTGAGGTTTGTCAAGGTACATTGTCATGTGGACTTTTTAAATGACGAAAATATGCTCCGCATAGAAAAGCCTCTACTATTGTCGTATTCCTCAAATAGTCTAATTTTATAAAAAGATGATAATAATGAAAATAATAATAATAACTTGTGGTAGTATTTGCAGCCGAGAAATGCGCTACAATCATGACTAGTTTGCATAGTATTTTACAAATTCCGAGTTACTGTCAGAGTCATCCATTATTATTATTATTATTATTATTATTATTATTATTATTATTATTATTATTATTATTATTATTATTATTATTATTATTA
>JAJMRT010000275.1:18003-30799 GCA_030558065.1 Geotrichum phurueaensis | reverse complement strand
ACTAGCACCAATTTAAATCTGGCCTGTGCTATGTAACGAAGTTCTTGTAACCTCTTCTTAGCCAGAATTCTTTTTTTTTGGTTTTTTTTGTTTTTTTTTTCTTATTTTTTTTTTTTGCATTTGATTCCGCGCTGAAATGGACAACATGGAAAAGCCAAGGCCAATGCCCACGTCGGCTAAGCGCAGTTTAGGCCGGTCGGCAGCCAAGACCACGCTGTTACTTCAGCATGAGTTTATAGACGAGGGAGGCGAAGAGTATGGCGGGACAGGGTTTGGCGATTATCGCAAGTACATGGCAGCAAAACAAACAAAACTGCAAAACCAGGCGCAAGCGTCCCGCCTCGCGGCAACCGCGGATTCTGGTACTGACGACAGCAGCAGCAACCCCGCTAGATTACAGGTTTTTCGCGGGTGCGTGATCTACATCAACGGATACACCGGTGCTACGCACTCGAGCGAGATGCTACAGCGACTTATCGTTGCCCACGGCGGCATCCACGTCAACCACATGTGGGGCGGCCGCACCACCGTCACGCATATCGTCGCCGCAAGCCTGACCAACCGCAAACGCGAAATGTTCCAGGACTACCGCGTCGTGACCCCCGAGTGGATCTTGGCCTGTATTGACCAGGGGAAACTGCTAGATTGGATTGACTACCGCACAGTCCCGGGGATGGACCGGGGCCAGCGGACCCTGGCGCTAGCCCCAGCAATGCCGAACCCAGCAATGAGCGCAGTAACCCTAAATTTTGGGGCCTCAGAATTAAACGAAAAATCAAGTTTACAAAAAGACGAAAAAACCCCCGTGATGGAAACAAAAACAGCAACGGACACTGAGATTAAGCGTGGCTTTGACAATAATGAGGAATCCTTTAAGGCGATTCCTCCGATTACAGACCCGGCGTTTATCGCGTATTTTTATCAACACTCGCGGCTGCACCATTTAAGTCACTGGAAAGCCGAGCTGCGGCGGCGGTACTTGCCGCCGGCCAGCGTGGTAGCGCAGTTACTAGCAGCCACGCCGCCGTCAAGTGCCACGGCAGAGTCACCGCGCCCATCCATTCTTTTCCACGTTGACTACGATTCATTTTTCGTGGCGGCGTCGCTTCTCTCGCGGCCCGAGCTGCGCGATCGCCCAGTAGTGGTGGCCTCGGGCTCAGCCCAGAGCAGCGATGTCGCGTCGGCGAACTACGTGGCCCGCCGGCAGTACGGCGTGCGCAATGGCATGTGGCTTGCGTCAGCGCGCAAGGCCTGCCCGGCGCTTGTGGTGCTGCCGCTTGAGTTCCCCGTGTACGAGCAAAAGAGCGCTGCCTTGTTTAGTGTGCTCAACGCCCTTGGCGCCGATCTCGTTTATCCCGTGTCGGTGGATGAGGCCGTCGTGGACGTTAGCAGCGTTGTCTACGCGCAGGCAGAGCAGCGGGGCGTGCCGCTCGAGGAGGCAGTTGC
Source organism: Geotrichum phurueaensis (assembly GCA_030558065.1). Taxonomy (NCBI): domain Eukaryota; kingdom Fungi; phylum Ascomycota; class Dipodascomycetes; order Dipodascales; family Dipodascaceae; genus Geotrichum; species Geotrichum phurueaensis. The sequence continues at coordinate 29,353 of JAJMRT010000275.1, read as the reverse complement.
CGCGCTGGCAGCTACCGTCCGCAACCGCGTCCGCGAGGCCGCTGGCATTGAGGTCAGTGTGGGGGCCGGCACCAACATGCTGCTGGCGCGGCTGGCGCTTGCTCAGGCCAAGCCGGCGGGCCAGCATTTCCTCTCAGCGCTCGTGGCCCCAGCCGACGAAGAAGGGCTGGACACTACTACTAATGAAGCCACTGCAAAAAGTGGTAGTGGTAGTAGTAGTGTGGATGACACGCTCACGTTGCGCGATTTGCCTGGCGTGGGCCGCTCAATTGTGCAGCGGCTGGCGGCCATGGGGATCACGTCGCTGCGGCAACTTCGCGTGCCACGCACGCTGGCGCAGCTCACCACCACCTTTGGGCCCAACCACGGCGTGCGCCTACACGAGCTTGGCCGGGGCATTGACCGCACGCGGCTCATCGACTGTTGTGCTAGCGACCGCAAGTCCGTGGGCGCCGAGATCTCTTGGGGTGTCCGGGCCCGCAATCGGGCCGAGGTTGATGCATTTTTGGCGAATTTATTGCACGAGGTCTGCCGGCGCCTTAACGATGAGGATGCCGGCACCAGTGAGAAAACGCTAGGAAATGATGTTGTTGGCGGGAGTAGCTCTAGCCCAGCAGCAGCAGCAGCAGCAACTATCACGGCTGCGCGTGGCGTGACGCTTAAAGTTTACCGCGCGCTGCCCGACGCCGACCCCGCGCGGGCCAAGCGGCTTGGCCACGGGCAGTGCGACATTTACAGCCGCTCGCGCACTCTTGCGGCAGCGACGCGCGACAGCGCCGTGCTGCTTCGCGTGCTGCGCACGCTTATGGATGGGATGGACTGCCCCGCTGAGCGACTCCGCGGCGTTGGCATTCAACTTACAAAGCTCGAGCGCTCTGCCTCTAGAGTGGCCGGAGGTAGCGGCGCTGGGGGCAGCGATGGCCTACTGCAATTTGTAACGAGGGCAACATTGCCAAAAAAGTCGGCAGCAGAAATAGATCCAGCTAGGGAAACTTTGGTGGTGGCTGCTGCTCCTGCTGCTGCTGCTCCTGCTGCTGCTGCTCCTGCTGCTGCTGCTAAGGCTAATGATGGTTTGGACACGAACTTCACGGTGATTGTTGATAATACTGTTGCGGTTACACCAAGGGCTAATAACTGCCGCGCTGACCCCGGACCCACTTCCGACGAGGGCTTCAACCATAACCCTCCTGCCCCTCATGGCGTTGACGCGTCGGAAATTGACTGGGACGTTTACCACACGCTTCCTGCCAGTCTCAGGCGGGTTATCCGCGCTGAGTACAATCTCCCCGCCGCAACGGCTTCGCAGTTGATCCGCGAGGAAACCGAAGTAGAAGCCGAGGCTGCTGATGCAACAATAGCTGGTAACGATGCTGTGCCGCTACTCTCGTGTCAAGTTAGGCAAGCCGACCGATTTAACGAGACCAGGCTGCCGGAGGAGGATGCATTGCTCCGGGAGGAAGCTGAGCTCGAGATGCAGGCCGAGCAGCTCGAGGTTGAGCGCGAGATCCGCGAGCAGCAAAAGCAAAAACAAAAGCAACAAGAAGAGGGGGGGAAAAGACCCATGCAAGCACCCCTGGTGCTGCTGCCGCCGCCGCCGCCGGCCAAGCGCGCTCGGCTCACGCGGCGGCCCCGCGTGTACCAAAACACACTCACACAACAGTTTCCCAGCGGCGAGCCCCCCGCCAAGCTTGCACATGGAATGTCAGTTGACGCTGGCTACAATTACTTTCGGCACCCATCAATTCTTGACGCTGAGGTGCTACAAGAGCTCCCGCCAGCGGTGGTGGCGGAATTGCAGCGCGATCTCAAGCTGCGGGGCGTGGGGTCGACCGCTTCCACCGCTGCCGGCGCTGCCGGCGTTGCCGCCCATGGCAGCAGCAATGGCATTGGCAATAACCCTGGCAAACCCCCGCACCGGACTAGAGCTGGCAACCCGCCGGCGCCGGCGTTAGAGTCGCCTTTGCTCGACACCCGCTACGGGCGCGCCGAAGCGACGGCGCTGGTGGCGCAGTGGCTTGTGTTTGCCGCCGAGGCTGGCGGCGGCCCCCACGAGGCCGATGTGCGCGTGGTTACTGATTACGCGTGCCGGCTTGCCGCCAACCCGCGGTACTGGCGTGATGCAGTTGCCCTTGTTAGCAGCATTGAGCGCGAGCTCCAGTTGCGTGCCTGGGTGGCGTGGGCCCCGGTGGTGGTTAGCCTTAAAGATACCGTCAGGGCGGTGTTTGAGGCCCAGGGCGTCCCGATCGCGCTTTGACCTAGTCATGTATAATATTTATTTAATGTTTGTTTTTTTGTTGTTTGTTTTTTTTTTTTTTTTAATTAATCTATGCAATCCATTATTATATCTGTATGTTTTACTGTCATGAAAAACGTTCATTAAAAGGCCTCCAAGATACGCAGAGTGTTGGTGTGGCCGAAACCACCAGTCCAACCCTGGATAGCGACAACAGCGTCGCCCTTGGTCAAAATGCCCAGCTCAATGGCCTGGTCAATACCCCACTTGAGTCTCTGCTCAACATCAGCCTGCCAGTCCTCAGCAGACTCGGGGCGAGGTTCAGTGTAGATGAAGGGATACACACCTCTGTAAAGATGAGAAAAGCGCGCAGCCTTTTCATTTCTAGTAACCATGAGAATGGGGCAGTTGGGTCTGTACTTGGACACCAGGCGGGCAGTCGAACCAGAGGTAGACAAGACAATAATGGCGCGGGCCTGCTGCTCAAATGAAGCAGACACGGCAGAAATGGCAATGGTCTCACCAGTCTCGGTGGGGCGGGGCACCAGCGATCTCAGTTCCTGGAACAGGGGCTGGTAAGCAATACCCTTCTCGGCAACAATGGCAGTCTCGTGCATCATGTGCACAGCCTCGGTAGGGTAGTCACCCTTGGCGGTCTCACCGGAAAGCATGACACAGTCGGCACCATCAAGAATGGCGTTACCAACGTCAGAAACCTCGGCTCTGGTGGGACGAGGGTTGTAGGTCATGGACTCAAGCATCTGAGTAGCGCAAATAACAGGCTTACCGGCCAGGTTACACTTGGCAATCAACTGCTTCTGGACAATAAACACCTGGGATGCGGGAATTTCAATACCAAGATCACCACGGGCAACCATGACACCGTCAGTCTCCTTGAGAATGTCGTCAAAGTTGTTGACACCCTGCTGGTTCTCAATCTTGGCGATAATCTGAATGCTCTTACCCTCCTCGCCGAGGACCTCGCGAATGGCGCGAATGTCATCACCAGTACGGATAAACGAAGCAAAGATCATGTCGACCTGGTTCTTGACACCAAACTTGATATCCTGCTTGTCCTTCTCGGACAGAGCAGGGAGATCAACGTCGGTCTTGGGCAGGTTAACACCCTTGTGGGATGAAATCTTACCGTTGTTGACGGCCTTGACTCTAAGGGTCTCGTCGTTAACAATCTCGAGAACCTCAAAGGAAAGGACACCATCGTCGACGTAGATGATACGGCCGGCCTCAATAACCTTGGTGAGGTTCTTGTAGTCAACGTACATAATGTCCTCGTTAGAGACTTCCTTGTACTCGTCGTTGGTGGTGAAAATCATTTCGTGGCCAGCGGAAATAGGGTAGTCAAGACCCTTGACGGTGTTACCGGTACGGATCTCGGGACCCTTGGTGTCAAGGGCAATGGCGATGGGTCTACCAGGGTATTCCTTCTCGGATTCGCGGGCATGGTCGACAACGGACTGGTGGTATTCGTAGGAACCGTGGGAGAAGTTCATGCGAACAATGTTAAGACCGGCCTTGCGAAGAGCGGTAATCTTCTCGGTAGAGTTGGTCTTGGGACCAATGGTGCCGATAATGGAAGAACGACGGTAGTTTCTGTTGGGAAGGTTCTCGACATCCAGAGTACTGAGCCACTGGAGGTTGGTGTTGGGGCTGTCTGAGGGATAGATCATTGTGTGTAGATAACGAGGGGGGGTTAGTTGATGATGAGGATAAAGAGGGAAAAGAGAAGGAAAAAAAAAAAAAAAAAAAAAAAAAAGAAGAAAAGAAAGAAATAAGAATGAGAGAGAGGGGAAGGAAGGGGATATTTATATTATTAAATTTTTTTTATTTGATTTTTTTTTTTCAATTCAATTATTACGTAGAATAAGCCAGGTAGCCATAGACCCGTGGGCAGCGGCAAGTGGGCGGAATATGAAGAGAAAAGTAGAGGCAGCAGCCGCAGATAAAACCTGTAGGTGAATTTTGAGGTTGTTGCATTGCTGTGTTGAAAAAAAAAAAAAAAAAAATTTTTTTGTTGGAGCCTCTGCTGAGGGGTCTTTTGTTACAGCAGTTAGCACGTACCCAAAAGAAAATACAACAGCCGTTGTCTACATCATAGACCCAGCTGTCAGCTGCTGTCGTTCATATTCTTCAGTTACTATCAGGAACAGCTGTACAAATAGAATAAATGAGTAAAAATGAATAAAAATAAATAATTTAATTGTTGACCCTTTTTTTTTTTTTTTCACAATATCAATTCTGGGCAGTTCAGTTTATAAAAATTACATATGATTGTAATGAAATCCATGGTTCTTTTTAGAATACTTTTTTATTGTTGTTGTTGTTGTTGCTGCTTGTTTTTTTTTTTCTGCTTCTTAGGCAACAGCAACAATCTCATTTGGTTGGTTGGAGGGGTGGCCTGCACACACACATCTGGGACCTTGTAATGGCAGTTGCCTAAGAAAGAAGGAGGGGTACTTTTGCGGTAAAAATGAAAAAAAGTTTTTCCGTTTCTCGGATAACCCGTAAAGGAAAATAAAAATAGATTATTACTATAATAATCAAATTACTGCAATAGCAGCTGGTATTTTAAACTTTTTTTTTTTTTTTCTTTACCGTTAGTATAGTGTATGTAATGACATCCGGAAAAAAAAAAAGTAGGAAAAAGAAATGTTGATTTTTTTTTTTTTTTAAAACACCAAAAAAAGCGACACTTATAACTTACAGTTTTCGTTTCATTCTTGCTGCCAAAATATAGATATAATATATATAACATATAATACATATGTGTTTTTTTTTTCAATCCTCCAACTTTTTACTGGTCAAGAGCGTAATGATAATCGTGATTATATTATTACTAATATTAATAATCTCTTAAGCCACCAAGATGAACTTTTATTCATAAACCCTTTATTATTTACACTTTAATGCTTCACTTTGCCTTTTAAAATCACCAAGCAACCACTAAAATCAACAGTAAACGAACAGCAGTTTCTAGACACCAGCATCATCACTACTCTAGAGGCTATTTTGTATATATATCATTTCTTTTCTGTTGCGTAATTACCTGTAGTTTTCAATTACCAACACTTGTAAATGAACCAACAATTTTATTAAAGGTGGTGACGGTTCATCATTTAAAATTATCTGCTATTATTATCTCAACCACACTAGAATCCGCAATCATCAGATGCCATTGAGAGTTTTATTCAACAACAAAACTCAATCAAACATACTAACTATTTTAATAATTATACAAACTCATTATATTTAATTGTTACATTAAATCTTTTTATGAGGGGAAGTATATAATATTATATATTGTCATTTGCCATAACCACCATCATTATGAATCTATCACCACTCTCAAAGTATCTCAACAAGACCCCTGAAGGTCCTTTTACTATGTTGGTTCTGCCAAAATGAAGCCGTATCGCATCATATAAAAAAAACAGGTAATATATATATATAGTGTGTATTGAGTATATATGGTCCTTTTTTTTTTTTTTTTTTCGTAAATTCTAGATCTTCTAATACCCACTTTTCATCCCAGTTTTGTCAATCCCCTTTCATAAACACCCCCCTCCCAAAAAAAAAAAAAAAAAAAAATAGTTTCACCGGTTCAAGGTGGCCCTGACAAACACCTGGAACATTAGAAACCATCACCAAAAATAAACTAAAAATGAATTAAAATGAACATGACTTTTGTTTCATGTCGTGATTCTACTCATGTTGTAGCAGTGTAAAAAGTGGGCTGCTCATTGATATGCGCCATTGACGTCAACCCTAGGAATTGTTTATGTACTCATGGAGCTCAACCTAAGTTATTTTTTTTTTCTCCCCTTCCTGTCATTATGAAACATATATCTCATTTGCAGAAGAAAAAAACTAAAGGCTATGTCGGACAAGCCTGGTGCTCATGAATGGGCTTTTTTATTTTTTGAAACAAGAATAATAGTGGCTGGACGATTGTGAGCCAGGCAAGATACCCTGAGCAAAGCAAAGCAAAAAAAAAAATGTCTCGTCATGAAAAACCCTTTGAACTTTATAATTGCAACAGCAGTTACTACTAACACCGTCACAGAACTAAGTAATTAGTCTTGACTTTTAAGTATATACTCTACAGAGGATCAATTGCCAGACTGTTTGTCTCTTTTTTCAGTTGATAGGGAGTGGTTACCATCAAGTATTTAAAGAAACTTTAGATCATCAAAGCTTTGGTCAAAGAATAATGGCAATAGCCATTGTCTCTATTCTAACTACTATATATACTACTACATACAATTAAAGTGGTTACCACCATCTAAATTCATATTATTGTTTACTGAATAGACAAGCAGAAAAGAGAAGAAAAAAAAAAGCTTGTGTTATACACTCCCATGAACTGACAAGATAGGCGCCATGCTGGGTAATATTGTAGATAAATGACTCGAATGGATACTGATTAGGCGAATACCCAGAATAATTTATGTTGAAGAGGCATTTAACAAAACAAAAAAAAAAAAAAAAAATACCCACTCCTCAAAGCTTTGGTCCTCTAGCAAACATCAGCCAAATTAGCACAAACACGAAGAAAGAAAAAAAAAAAAAAAGGTTTTTACTGGTGCTTTATTTACCGCAGGCCCCCCATTGATTACCTCGTTGTCGCTAGTGCCATTGTACAACACTGTATTAATATATCTATATATACACATACTCACTTTGGCATGTCTATACAATAATGCTTCATGCTGCTACCTACTATGGTAGCCACTCAAATTCCAGTTGAATTTAGTGGGCGGTAGCCACCTTTGCTGGTTTAACAAAAAAAAAAAAAGGACTTAGCGTGTTGTTAGCAACAAACAGCAAATTTATAGTCAATGTTCAAGGTATAGGCAGGTAGTAGTAGTAGTAGTAGTAGTAGTAGTAGCCAGCTATGTCTGCCAAAAAAGGATAGGTTCACCATGGCTTTCCTCCAGGCATTTAGTCTTTGGTAAATTCACTGACAAATTAACTAACAAAATTAACGCAATTTTAAAAGACTTTCTTCACATTCTTGTTATTGTTGCTAAATAGACTCTGTCAAGGTGAAGATCTAAAGAAGAGCTTTGTAATAATATGTATATAGTATATATATGGTCTTTTATTCCCTCCTCTCAAAAGTTTAGCGGCAATGAAAAAGAATTTTTTTTCTTTCTTTCTACTCGTACCTATATGTGGTCTACTTGCCCATCACGGCTCTCCCATTTGCGAGTTTTTTTTTGCACGGTAGCCAGAATATAATTGTGATAGTATCCAAGGCTTATATAGCCACGTTTCAAGGTCTCAGTCCTAGACTGGTTCTCTGCACAGTCTCCAAAAAAAAAAAATTAACTCTATATATATAGATCTGTATACGGCTTTGTCTAATACATTTAGAAATTTGGAAACCTAAAGCCACTCAACTAAAAAAATAAAAAATAAAAATAAAACAAAAAAAATAGGTTATATGGGTCAATCTATAAGTATTTTTCTATGGGGGGTTAGTTTTTGATCCTTTACTGTCCTATTATCAAATAAAATAAAAACCTTCTAAAGTATATCATTAGGCGATACCTCAAAGGTTTTGCTTCTTAAGTAGCAGCCATAATGTATTATTGCCATTATTTATTTTTTATAATTTTCATGACAATCAAGTACTCGTGTATATTTATATATATATGTTGTGGCATTAGCAACCCTAAGACATGAGCAAAAAAAAAAAAAAAAAAAACCCCCTAGTTGTCACAAGATGGGACTTATGACAACTATATTTCTAAAATGGCACAAATGGTGGCAGTGTTCGTAGTTATTTAAGGGTTAGGTTTAGAAACTCAGTAATTTTTTACTCTGGGGAATTTATTTTTGTTGTTGTTATTGTTTATTTTCACCTCATTGAGTTTTTTCAAACACGTTCATATTGGACACGGTGAAAAATTTCACTTGTTTAGTCTTTCCATCTGCTTCCAATAAGGTCAATTTACAGCAAACAACCACAAAAAAAAAAAAAAAAAAGTAACCATCCCTCGAACACTAATTTTTTTATTTAAATTTTTTTTTTTTTTATAACTTCAAAAAAAATTTTCCTCTTCTTCTTTCTTTCCTTTCTTCTCCTTTCTCACCCCTTACCTCTCCTTACCCATATCCTTTACAATGTCTTCTGAACAAACTTTCATTGCTATCAAGGTACGTCAATATTCATTATAATTATTTGCTTCTTCTTCTTGTTGGTTCTTTTTTGTTGTTGTTGTAAATTTCATTATTTCTAACTGGTTTTTTTTTTTTTTTTTTTTGTTTTATTTATAGCCCGATGGTGTCCAGCGTGGCCTCATTGCCCCCATTATCTCTAGATTTGAGGCCCGTGGTTTTAAGCTTGTTGCCATCAAGCTTGCCCAGCCCTCTGAGGAGCTCCTCCGTGAGCACTACTTTGACCTCCAGGAGAAGCCCTTCTTCCCTGGTTTGCTCTCTTACATGAGATCTGGTCCCGTTCTTGCCACCGTTTGGGAGGGTAAGGATGTTGTCAAGCAGGGTCGTGCCATTCTTGGTGCCACCAACCCTCTCCAGTCTGCCCCCGGTACCATCCGTGGTGACTACGCCATTGACGTTGGTCGCAACGTTGCCCACGGCTCTGACTCTGTTGAGTCTGCCAAGAAGGAGATTGCTCTTTGGTTCAAGAAGGAGGAGGTTGTTGAGTACACCCCTGCTCTCCACGCTTGGATCTACGAGTAAACGGTTCGGTTTCTAGCATGATTTGTATATACTGAAATTGATTAACCCTTTTTACTTGAAAAAAAAAAAAAATGAATTTCCATCATTCTTGTAGAGCAACTAGTTGTTTCTTTAGTAAAAGGAACACAAAAAAAAGGAGTAACTTTGGTGGGGGGCTTTTGTTTTTGTTTACCTTTTTCAAATAACAACCCCGGTAACGACTTTGAATCCTTTGCAGGAGTAGCAAAGTTAACATCAATATTACAATTCAAAATCTATCAAAAAACTCCAATAAAAAAAAGAAATACATTAATAAAAAAAATATTAAAAAAAATAAAGTAAAACTAAAAATAAAAAACAGTAAATTTTTCTCATTCATCACGTCCTTTTTTTTTGTTTTTTTTGGTTCTTCTTCTCTCTCCTCCTTTTTTCAAAATCATTCTTGTTGCCCTTTATTTTTTTTTTTTTTATTGGTGCTCACCGCCTGCCTTTTTTTTCCAGGTTTTAACATCCTCCCAGGCCTGGGCCAATTCCTTCTTTAATTTCTCATTAGTGTTGGAAAGTTCAGCAATACTTTGTTCGTTTAGTAATTTTTCAATGGTATATTTTTGAATCAAAGTCGCTTCAGTTTCCTTTAGTTGCCGGATATATTCGGCGGCACGCTGCAGGATTTGGCCCTTGTTTTTATCACAGTTGGGGACAATTTGCGAGAGCGTGTGGATTCCCTCGTTGATATTCTCGCGGCGGCGGCGCTCGACCTCCTTGTGGTTGTCGCGGCGCTGGCGGTGCCACTCGGGGCTGCCGACGGGCGGCTTGGGTCCAGCGGTGGCGGAGAGCTGGTTGTGGAGAATGACCTGGGGCGGCTGGGCTTGTTGGTGTTGCTGGTGTTGCTGTTGTTGCTGTTGTTGCTGCTGGTGCTGCTGCAATGTTTGCTGGTGCTGCTGTTGCTGAGAGGAGTGCGCGGAGACAGGCGCTGACGAGGTGGAGGGCACAGCCGCCGGCGCGCTGGAAGAGTTGGCCGCCGTGACGCTGCCGTCATCATTGCTGACGGCAGCCGCTGCTGTTGCAACGGTGTTGTTATACGTAGAGACGTCCTCTGCAGCGGCAGCCGCAGCAACCGCTGCCGCGGCACTCAGGGCGGTATTGTCCTCAACGGTGTGAGAAAAGCTTCGCTTTCTAGATGCACCATTTCCCTGCTGTTGACGCTTAGCCTGCTCGAAAAGCACGGCGGCAGCAGCGGTGTCGGCAATAGCCTGTTCCTTGAGCTGATTCTCTTGCTGCTCGAGGATCTCGCTATCAATGACGTCGTTTGACGTCTCCTGGGCGGCAGTAGCGGCAGAGGCCGTCTGCTGCTTTTTAGCCACGGGGCTTTTGTCTCCCTTAAGCTCGGCCTTGACGTAAGGGGTGGTACGGCGGCTCTTGACGGCGGTATCGTGGCTGTCGTTCATGGCTGTGTGCTTGTAGTAATAGTAGTGTTTTCTGGGCAATTGATGGTTAGCAGGTTTGGTTCGCGTCGGTCGCAGGTCGTCGAGCTCAGTCATGTGATAGTATGGCAGGTCAGCGACGCGTCGAGACCATACACAAAATAAAAGCTGACATTTTTGCCCAGGACCTGTTATTACAACAAGAGCAATAGATTAATACTTACATTTATATGAGTGAGTAGTCTTTATTCTTGTGTGCTTTATCAAGAACAATATTCCAAAAAATATTTATATATAACGTGGGTTGTTGTTGTTAGGTGTGCCCAATGGTGTTGATACAGTTGAACAAGATAGGCGACGCGTCGTTCTTGTATTTTATTTTTGGCCTGTGGGTTGTTGAAAGTGAGAAAAGAATTAAAAAAAAAAAAAAAGAGAGAAGGTCAGGTGAGAGAAGAACAGGTGATCTGGGTTGGTTTATATTCTTTTTTATTTTTTTATTATTACTTGGTAGCTGTGTCTCTACAAACCTTTTTGTTAGGGGGGAGGAGAGAGGCCATTAATTTGTTTCATGCGCATCCCCTAGCTGTGCTGAAATATACATAAGTGAATGTGTAATTATAGGCATGTAGCTACCCACGTGATAATTTAGTGAACTAGATTAATCAGCAAGATTACCACGCCATGACATCATCATGCTGTAACTGCAAAACAAAACAAAACCAAAAAAAAAAAAATAGTCAGGTGAGACTTGCCAAAAAAGATAATATAAAAAAGAAAGGACATGAGACTTTATACTTATTACTTTGAGAGAAATAGAAATACCCCCCCAAAAAAAAAAAATAAAAAAAAAAAAAAACACAAAAGAGAAGTGATTCTCAACGGGCATAATCCACCCAGAGGTGATCACTTATGCGTACCTCTTTGCCCTCATCTCCTGGCCACTAACTTACATAGTAAGAACAACGTATACCAAAAAAAAAAAAAAAGTATA
>JAJMRT010000275.1:0-17903 GCA_030558065.1 Geotrichum phurueaensis | reverse complement strand
TTTTTTTTTTTGTATTTATTCATGGGATTTGTGATTTGTACAAAACTACTAATGGGTATGTGCGCGTATTAAAAAAGGGTCCTCCTTTTTTTGTTTTTTTTTGTTTGATTGAAGAGACCTGTGGCACAACTTACGGAGCTTTGTGATCCAGGGGGTCCACATCCTGTCAACTCCATTAGAGAGGCCTTTTTTCCCCTCTGTTCAAATATAATGGATAGTCCTCATACATATATATATATATATATATATATATATTCAGTTAGGTAAAAACCCGCATTTTAATGGGTTAGATTCTATACGTAGTTGGGGTTTCTCTTAACTTACTAGAAGTTTTTTTTTTGCCCGGAAGATGTCAAGTCATTGGGTCTGGATCATTTATTGCCGCAAAAGAAGGGAAAAAAAAATAAATAAAATGAAAAATTAAAATATTGAACAAGAAGACTACAAGACAAGCGAGAAAAAAAAAGGACCATTAATCAAAAATTTTCAATCCATTAATTAGTAAATAAATTACCAGTCTATTGCCCTTCCATTAAGTTGCTACAGAAAAAAATACAAACAAGATGACATACAAAGAAAACATGAATTTAAAAAAAAATCATTCAGCTTTATGAGACTGGCAAAGTAGCGGTATCAGCGCGTATTTCAAGCTCAAGCGTCCAATGGCGGCAAATTCTCCATTAATAATTTCATGTGTCAAGGGAAACCTGCGATTCATAACACTCAGTAGATCAATACCAAAAATTGACCTTCAGTAAAACCTTAACAGACTGCTTCAACCAATCAAATTATCAGCAAATAAGGTGAGACAATGAAGAGACCTCTAATGGCGGTGTATTTATTTGAGAGACGTTAATTTCTCAAACTCCAAAAGACACCAATATCTTGTAGCTCTGGTTTAGTAATGGGTAGCACCAAGAATCTCAGTGCTGCAGCCACTATTTGTGTTTGTCTCATTTCTATTTAATCGTTGTCGCACTTCATTAAATGAATGTCTTGGGAGAGGGGTTTGTATTCCGACCACTCGTTTCACAAACTACGTTTTAATTTGAGTCGTTAGTCACGTACTTGCCAGAAAAAAAATATTACTATCCCCAACAGCCTTCTCGAAGACAACGAGGTCCTATTTCCAGGGTTTATTATTTGCTTTTTTTTTTTTTTTTTTTTTTTTTTTTTTTTTTTTTTTTTTTTTTTTTTTTTTTTTTTTTTTTTAGTTTTGTCATTTTCACTGAAAATTATCTTTAAATTGTCGTTTGCGCTATCATTCAGTTAAAATTCAGCTATTTCCCCACTAAACAATATTTGAACTTTTTCAATATATGACGAGTAAAAACTCATTAAGCAAATTGCCAAAACTTATTTAGATTATTTTGGCTTATCATATTTGATTATTTGGTGCTTTTGACGTCCTGAAACGACGTTAAAAGCCTTTTTTTAGTAGTAGTAGTAGTAGTAGTAGTAGTAGTAGTAGTAGTAGTAGTAGTAGTAGTAGAAGTAGTAGTAGAAGTATATTTTTGTCCGGTCAACCGGCATATTATACAAGATTATTTATAAAAGGGATCACTACCGTGTGATGTTTATATAGACAGTGTCTCATAACCGTGGAGACCGATGTTCTTTTAATTTCCGTTTCGTAAGCTTTCGCTTAAATTGTCATGTACACCTAACCATTGCCCGGATTGCTGAGAATTCTCGTCCCAATACTAGTTCGTCAGTACCAGACCTCCTAATAAAAAAGTCTTTTTTTTTTAAAAAAAAAAGTTAAAAACGTCGGAGAGTGATAATCCACAATGGGTTTGAAAGGGCTCCTAAGAAAGAGTCCTAACGGCGGTGTGTTTGTGAGGGGCATTCACCTCTCGGTATCCAAATACCAACAATAAATTGTGGCTCTGGACTAGTAATGGATTACCCATGTACTTTCTGTCATCTTCAGTGCTCAACAAATCGCCTCACTACTCAAGGATTACCCGGAGTAGAGAGTTACGTAATCTGCTGAAAATTTTTTACCTCCTTCAAACACCCCCTGGAGGGTGGTGAAGTCCTGTTTCCAGGATTCGGATCTGTCGTTTCAGTTTACCTTTGTCGCTAAATTTGGACAAGCTCGTTGAGTCGTCTACCATTCAGGCTTTAGGTATGCCATGTTATAAAATTGTCGTCTTCATTTGACATTCTGTCGAATTGTCGTTTTGTTGTTGTCGTGAACCACCTCGGATTCATCTCTTCAAGAGAAAAGATGAAAGCATCAAGGGATTCTCAGAATGAGGCTAATAATGCTCATTCGCAGCCGTATCAGTAGTCGTCCTTTTGGATAAATAGTGCTTTTAACGTCATCCCAGGACGTGGCCTTTTTTTTTTTACATAGATAGAAATTATTCAAAATAACCTAATATAGGTTCAATACACACTCAAACAAAGTTAATTTAAAATTGGTCTCTTGGCCCAGTTGGTTAAGGCATCGTGCTAATACAACTCCTAGCAGTTAACGCGAGGATCGGCGGTTCGATCCCGCCAGAGACCACAACTTTTTTCATGTTTAACACACAAAGATTGAAGCATTTTTTTTTTGAGTTCCATAGACGTGTTCATTCCATTGGAACGTACAGAAATTTAGAACCGTGGGAACTAGCGGTCTTATTATGACAATAGAGACGGCCCATTCTTAAGGCCCTCAGCTAACTCTGTGTATTTTCAAAATATAAATTAATTGTGCCAGGTAGGCATTCAACGATTGATACTGATGTCCCGGGCAGATTACTATACTCTCACTAAGGAATTATATCAGACAAGTGGTTTAATTCATTAGTCCAAGTCCTTTCTTGCTGATAATTTCAACTACACTGTAAATGAGACTTTTTTGCCCTCATATTAGCCCTGTTGTTACGTCATGTTGGTTGTGAAAAACCCTCAATGCGTAGTTGTCACTGTAACTTTTGTTTTTTCAGTTTTTTGGGTGACTGGGCCGTTGGCAACTGCTGAATTACCGTGGACAGTGACTATGCAGCGCCTTTTGCGAAAATCACATTGGGCGGCGGCCCGCCCGGTGTGGGGGATAAGACTTGCCCAAAAATATTTGCCATTTACACCAGACTTTCCTTCATTACTACAACGGCACCAAGACGCCAGGTTACCACATTTGAAGTTGGGTATAAAACCTCCTTTATTTCTTCTTTTTTTTTTTGTCTCTTCTTTTTTGGATTATCCTCCTTTATTATTTTTTTCTTCCCCGTATTTTCATCTGTATCCCACCCCTCTGTGCATTGTCTTCCCCCACTATGGTCAAACTAATCATTGATACTGATCCAGGCGTAAGTTTCCTCCTTAAGTTACCATAATCAGCGAGCTTCCACCAGGTATGCCACTAACAGATCCTAGGTAGATGACATCTTGGCTATTTTAGTTGCCCTTTTCTCAAGCCATGTTGATCTGAAGCTAATCTCACTTTGCTTTGGCAATTGCAACACTGAGGACTCTCTCCGCAATACCCTCTCGCTCTTCCACGTGCTAGAGCAGGAAAAAGCCTATCGCCAGAAACGCGACTCTTCCACAAAGCCCTTTGTGTTTTCTACTCCTACAATTGCTGTCGGATTGACCACCGCCCTTGACGGTACTCGTCTGGATGCTACATACTTTCACGGTGAGGATGGCCTTGGAAATGTCCACAAATTGGCACCGCAATTCACTGCACCAGAGGAGTGGGTTAATCTCTACGGTGAACAACATAAGGGCGAGTATTCCCCTGCTGGTATTCCGTTTCAAATCAGCAAACGCCCGTCCTACGATCTCATTCTTGACATACTACGTGAGGAAGAGGAGGATTCTGTTATTATCGTCGCCATCGGCCCACTCATGAATCTGGCCAAGGCTGCTGAGATTGATCCCACAACCTTTTCCCGTGTGAAGCACATTGTTAGCATGGGCGGAGCTCTTGCAATACCGGGTAATGTGACACCTTATGCTGAGTTCAACATTTTTTCCGATGCTCTTGCGGCCAGTAAGGTTTTTGATCTAACTAGTCTTCAGGCTCAGAGTAGCGGGGCGGTTTCTGGGAAAATTGGCTTAACCCTATTTCCTCTAGACATTACGTGTCAGCATCTGCTCTATGAAAATGAGTATCTGGACTTTCTTATAAGTAAAAACTATCTTACAGCTGACGGAGAGCTCGCGGCAGATGTACCACCACTAGTAGAATGGTCGCGAGTATGGCTGAATACGACTTTCAACACGTTTAAACGCATTTATGGTTTTGAAATGCTTGCTGAAAACGAGCGACCTCCGCTAGGCCTCAACATGCATGACCCGCTAGCACTGTGGTACGCGATAAACTATCTCGATGACGCTGAGAAGACAAACTCAAAGTGGGCGATCAACCGGGACCAAGACGTGCGCATAGAGGTCGACGGCACGCTGACAAAGGGAATGACCGTGCAAGATTCGCGGGGAAAACCCAAACGCGATGGTGTGGACCCTGACGACCACGGCACCTGGCTTAGCACAGAGTACGGCAACCGTGTCAACGTGGCTGTAAGCTCGCCGTACGTGGGTGCACATTTTGGCCGGGCGCTATTAAAGAGCCTTTTTGAGTAAATTTAGATAAGAATCTTGTTCTTAACAAATAAAAATAAACACTTTTTTTTTTTTTTGGCAATTTTTATATTTTTTCGTGATGATCATTATCGAATCCTTATTAATTGCAGCTTCTTCCAATATTGTGCTGATCTCTGACATCTGGACGAATGTCCCAATAGCGTTTTGCGAATTTCTCACCACCAGAAATTTTCTACACTCAGCCATTATTATCATCACCACAATATCACCACGATGCTGAGACTCACTCACACCTTGTTGCGCCAGCGCACCGCCTCGCGGATGCTGCTTGCGTCTACGCGTTTCTATGCCACTGCACAGTCCACTACTGCCGACTCTGTCTCCGTCGACTTCCAGGCTGCTCCATTCAGCGACGCCTCCCTCAAACACCGGATCTCGACTCACATTCAGCCCGAGGACGCGCCTGCGCTCGACGAGGCCTCAGTTCTTAGTGCTTTGCTTGCTTGTATCACGCCCAACACCAGCCCGCACCACACGCTGCAACAGTCTCTCTCTGGCTCTGAGTACGCCGCGCTCCAGCTCTCCTTGCTCGACGAGCTCCTCGCTAGCCACCGCTTTTGCCAGGCGCTAGCGCCCGAAGTTCTCCGCTCGTTTTTTCTTAATACCGCTAACATTGATCAAGAGGCTAGCACTGCCGCTGCGATTCGTGTGATTCGGGCATACAACTCGGTCTACACGGCCGACGGTCGCCGGTTCGTGCCGCTCGAGCTCGGCATGATCCCCTTCCGGAAAGCCGTTTACTCGGCCCACATTGATGATGCGTTTGCTATCATGAATCTTACGGCCGGCGCCCCGGGCTATGTGCAGCACATCAAGCGACTGTGGTGGCGCTATGGCCGTAGTTACGTTGTCGCCTCGGGCTCCACGCTCGCGTCTGTGCACCTTCTTCTCAAGTCCGGGCTCGTTGGTGAGTGGCCCTCAACTCTTGGAGTGCTTGCTATGGTCACCGCTTATATTGCTAACATGACTGTGCTTGGTGGTCTTGCTTTTGCTGGCCGGGTTTCCGGCTCCGGTGAGATCCTCAAATGGCTTCCTGGTACCCCTACGACCCACTGGTACTCGCATGCCCAGGAAATGAAAATGGCTTCTCGCATTGCTGCTGTTGACCGGGCACTTCCCGAGAACCAGAATGAGTGCAGCTACCGCGTCAAGAAGCTGCTTTCGGATAGTCATAGCATGGTGCCTATTGAGTTTGAACAAGAGACCCTCATGAAGGAATACTGGGCCCGTGGTGGCGAGGGATTTGAGTGGGTTGAGCCCGACCAGGATCCCGCCGAGATCATCTGGCGCCGCAAGATGGAAGCATCCAAGGCCGGCCGCATTGCCGCGGCGGCAAAGTATGGTGACAAGTACAAGCATATTGACGAGCTGTTGCCACAGCACAACATGCCACACGCATCGCTTATTGAACCTCCCACAGCGCCGGAGCTGGACGATGGTAGCGATGGCCGGGGCCGGAAAGACGGTTACTTGCCTCCCGGTGCTGCCAATTAAACTGCAGAGAGAGAGAGAGAGAAAAAGAAGACGATGTGGCTGAAATGTATATAGTGTATATTGTAGATAAAGAATTGAAATGACTTTTTTTTTGAATTAAAAGTTTTGATAAATTAAAATAGAATCACCAGCAAAAAAAAAAAAAAAAAAAGAGAGAAATGTAGCTAACATGGACTTTGCAACAGCTATAAGACATCATACTGTCACTTCTATGAGGAAAAAAGATGGTTAACTATTAAACACTTATCTCGACATTCTTTGGTCATAGGATGCGCCAACAGACATTTGAGGATTTTTCAGCATTAGATGGCTCTAGAGCTTTTACGAATTCAATCGGTGGGTTGAAAGAAATTCTTTGAGGTCACTACTGCAATCTATGTATCAAAGGAGCAACTTTGTGAGACCTTGACCGGTTATGCTATTAACCTGATCATCAATTAAGTGAGTGAAATAAAAAGTTGAGAAATTCGATCACTGCTACAATTTTCTTTTTGCTGGTCAAGGAGGATACTGAAATTTATTTTCTGGTGAGCCTTCTTTTGGATATCTACGGGCAGACTTGCAAAGAGCGCTGAACTTCAGGAGGTGATCAATCTTCTCGGCTGATTGACCCCACCCAAGCCTACGATTCTTTTCTGAAAATATTATTCTTTTAAAAAAAAGAAGATTATAGTTATTTCAGGAATAAAAAAATTATAATGATATTTAGATTTTAATTTATTCATTTGTCTTTGACCAACTGATAACTCTAAGCCATAAGTCAGAATAAAAATAAGTGATATAAAAAGAAAACAATGCAACAAGTCGTTGGCAGTACTTATAATTGCAGTTTTTCTCTCATTTTAACTTACTTTTGGTGCAGAGACAAAAATACTTGTATTTCCAGATTGAATGGTTTGACTTATAAGTTAATCGAAACAGTGGATTTCAGTATTTAGACTACTATTAGCAAAAGCATATATATCAAAGGCTATTGAAACTGAACTACTTGAATTTTTTTTAAATAGATTTTCTAAATAAAGCGTATAATGTTAAATGTCTTTTGACTATAAATTAATTGATCAGTTATTTGACTTTTAAACAAAATAATTGAGGTCCTTGAAGATATCATAAAATTAAACTCTTTTCAAGGTCAAAAAGAGACATTTCAAACTAAATAATGAAAATTGATAGAGTGAGGCTACAATAATGTTTTCTTGTCTCAACATCAAACTTCTGACTGCTAAGGATTTGTTCTGACAGAAAAGGCTAAGACTATTTGTAATAATATTTATACATTCTAACTGATTTAGTGCTTTGAATCAGTTTTGTATTCAATTCACAGTCAACCAAAAAAAAAAAAAAAAAAAAGAGACAAAGTTGTATAATCCGCAAAATCACAAAAAGTGCTGCTATGGTGAAGTTTGCACTATTTTTGGCAACTGGAATAGAGACTAGTTTGAAGGAAAAAGACAAGCCTTGCATTGCCTATTTTCTTTTTTTCAACAGAAAATCAAATAATTGCACATCCAGTACAACTGCACTTAACTTTTCTTCACGTCTCGGCAGGCATCTCACAAATCCCGTTGCTGGCTTTGCAAGATAACCAAACAAAAGTCAAACACTAAAAAGGAATTTTGATAAAACAATTAATAAATAAATAAGAAAACCCAGGTTATTTTCCTAATATCTGAATTATGCAAAAAAAAAAAAAAAAAAATCGTGATATCTTTGAATTTCAAAATCGCAGATTGCTAGCTCGTTTGCTTGACAAAAAAGAACAATCAAAAACTTTTTTGGAATTTGGCCTGGATAAACCAAGCAACTTTTCAGATTACGACACGTGTAGTAGCATTAAAAAAAAATTTGATACTAAAATGAACCAAATAAAACAAAAAAATATGTACATGCGTTAGCCCGGAGTCGAACCGGGGGCTCGACGATGGCAACGTCGAATTTTACCGCTAAACCACTAACGCTTGTTATTAAAGTGTAAGAAATCGACCTTAAGTTCCTGACTCTGCCTCACCTTAAGAACGCTCTCTTACCTATTCAGGATAATACCTTATAATTTTTTAGTATGGCCAACTGACTGGGCAAAAATATATTGTATTGTATTGGATAATACCTTACCCTGAACTACTCTTCTCAACCTCCTGAAATATATTTTATGTATGGTGTCGAAAGGACCTTTCTTTTACTAGTCAAGCATTATTGACGGAATTTTGAATCATATAATTGAATAGTATTTTTATCGAAGTCAACTCTCATCTGAACGTCGACCTTTAAGGTCTTACTCTCTATACCCTACCTTTCCTCCTTACGCGCTTCCTCACCGCTTTATTCATTAAGATTCCTAGGCGAACTCTTACATAAAGATATTAATACAATTATTCATATAAAGCATATCAGGAAACTTTTAAAAATTTTCAACATCAAATCAAATTGTTTTTAATGTCCTGGGATGACGTTAAAAGCACCATTTATCCAAACGGACGACTACTGATACGGCTGCGAATGAGCATTACCAGCCTCATTCTGAGAATCCCTTGATGCTTTCATCTTTTTTCTTGAAGAGATGAATCCGAGGTGGTTCACGACAAAAACAAAACGACAATTCTACGAAATGTCAAATTTAGCGACAAAGATAAACCGAAACGACAGATCTAAACCCTGGAAACAGGATTTCACCACCCTCCAGAGGGTGTTTGAAGGAGGTGAAAATTTTTTAGCAGATTACGTAACTCTCTACTCCGGGTAATCCTTGAGTAGTGAGGTGATTTGTTGAGCACTGAAGATGACAGAAAGTACATGGGTAACCCATTACTAGTCCAAAGCCACAATTTATTGTTGGTGTTTGGATACCGAGAGGTGAATGCCCCTCACAAACACACTGCCGTTAGGAGCTCTTTTTTAGGAGCTCTTTCAAACGCATTGTAGATTATCACTCTCCGACGTTTTTAACTTTTTTCAGAAAGACTTTTTTATTAGGAGGTCTGATAGTATTAGGATGAGAATTCTCAGTCAATCCGGGCAATGGTTAGGTGTACATGACAATTAAAGCGAAAGCTTACGAAACGGAAATCACTTAAACAACGGTTTTTATAGAGTATGAGACAATGCCTATATGCGTATCCGGTTAGCGATTTGGCAAATCCTGTTGAGAGATTTGACACATCCAGTTAGTGATTCATTATATAAATGATCTTGTGCAGTATGCCGATTGACCGGACAAAAACATACTACAACTCCAAAAAAGTTTTTTTTTTTTTTAAAAGAGTTTAAAAAAAAATATCGTAAATCTTTAATACAAAAATTTTGTTTAATATTTTGTAATTTAGGCGGCAAGCTTGAAATTGCACATCGGTATGGTCAAGTCTCTTTTTTGACGGTCAAACTGAGGTTTAATAGCAGGGGGGGGGGCAAGTTTTTCAGAATCCTTACCTTCACATATTTGCTAATATCTTGTTGGATTAGAGCCTAGTTTGTTGAAGCTTTTTGTTGAGTGTCAATCTTTGATATCGATATCTACTTGGTGGTATGGATTATAGGTCTCCCTTCATACATAAAGATGGCCCTAAGAAAAATCCCGCGCTCTCGAATGTCGCAACTCCCTTTACGCATCCCAAGCGCGCTACTTTATCAATCGCTTTGAGATAAGCTTTTGGAGTTACCTAGTTTCTTTTAGATAGATGGACAATCAGTTTATTGCTCTTATATCTAATCGTTACAAATAAATTTACAAAAAAACAAATACTATACAAAGAAGACATGAATGTCAAAGAAAAAAATTCATCTCTATGAGATTGGAATGGTAGCGGTGTCAGCGGATATTCCAAGCTCAAGCATTCAATAGCGTCAAATTCTCCATGAACAATCTAATGTGCGAAAATCCAAACCCTGCAATCAATACAACTCCGTAGTTAAATATCCCAGAGATGGTGACCCTCAGAAAAACTTTTTACAAGCTGCTGTAATCAAGCAAATCTTTAACAGACAAGTTACGGTAATGAATCCAAGACCTTGACTACCGCTTCCAGGCCTTTTTTGGTATCAAGAAGAACTCTAAGGTTAATCAACCATTGAAGGGAAACCCATTTCTCAAAAAATCTTGTTCTGTATTATACAAAAGAAACTTTTTGAAACAGGGGTTTAACCGTTCCCAGTTGGCCACCCTTGAAATAATGATTTTCGTTTGTAGTTTTCTGTTTTTTGTGAATTTATGTGTATTAATTTTTTTTTTTGGTGGCTTACACGCAGTTTGTAGCATACAGATGGATACCCTCAGCCCATCTGGTTTATTATAAGTAGCTCGTAAAAACTCCACGAGAGTTAGGCGACCGGATATGTGATATACTTTTTTTTTTTATTTTTTATTATGGGTTTCTCCCATTGTATATACTCTATATGCCACATGTATTTCGACAAGAAAAAAAAAACAACCCAAAATCAATATACATATTAGTGACCCTTGTAACCATTAGCACAACAATCAGGTTTACTATTAACCTCTATACTTTTTTTTTTTGCTCTTTAAAATCCAGACTTGAAATTTTATGTTCCATTTATCAGTCTTATGTAAATATATAGATATTACTTGAGTGTTTTAAATCACCTTTTTTTTTTTTAAGATATGAATTTTATCTCTTTTTAAAATTTACTTTTTTTTTTGGGGGGGTGTTTCTTGTATTAAAATGAAAAAAAAAAATAATGGGGTCAAAAAAAATAACGCATGTTGTAAGTTGGTCCCATCGACCGACTATTGGGTGAACGGGTTTACAGCACGCACAGTCAGACAAGGAATGCTATTACCCAGCTCGGCGCTCAGCAGCACGGGGACGTGCTGCAAGACGCGAATCTCTTGCACGCGCTCGCCATTCTCCTCGCGTTTAATCACATTCTCAAAGTATGGTGCTAAAACCTTGCCGGCGGTCTCGGAATAGTTGGCCGCATTATCAAGGGAAGGCTTGTTCGTGTTGATGGATAACTTGGAGATTGCCTCAAGGTCGCCACTCTCCTGCGCAAGTGCCGATGCAGCACTCGAAGCGCGGACACGGCCGCGGCGAACAGGAGTCACCGCTGCGGCATGCTTAACATTCTTCTCATTGTCAGGAACGTACATTGCAGAGTCAATGCCACCTTCCCAGTAAAGCTCCAGCAAACGAGTGGCCTTGTCAAATTCAGCCTTGCGGAGAGGCAACTGATCGCCATGAACTCGTTTCTCAATGCCGTACTCAGGGATAAGAACATCAAATGCAGACTCATAGACCTGGATGACAATAGAGTCAATTACCAGCTGGCCGGTGGCAACAGTCTTCTTGTCAATATCCTGGCAAACGGCCAGGTGGATAGACTGCTCCTGAGCGTTCTTGGCGCAATCCTTCTTAAAGTTACAAATGTCAGCAATGGTAGAGAGCTTTTCAATGTCCTCATCGTATGCACCACCGATGATAATTGCCTTCAGCTGGCGATGGACGACAATGTCAGCGTAGCGGCGCAAAGGGGCGTTAAAATGAGTATAGACGGGCACGTTGAAGAAGTAGTGTCCATAGTTATCGGCCTCAGTTTTGCCAGCAATAAAGTACTTGGCACGAGTCATGCACTTGTATAAAAGAGCCTCAAGACCCTTTCTAATGCCAGCGTCGCGGGTGCTGAGAAAGCTCTTTTGAATTGTAGCAGATGTCGCAGTGTCAACCTCCATATTTAAATTCTTGACACACTCAGTGAATGCCTCAATCTTCTGTAAAATGGGATCGGCATGGCGGCGGAGGAAGGCCTTGTCGCCAATAGTTGCAACAAGCTTTTGCGCAACAGCGGTGTTGACCTTGATATTAATCTCATCAAACAGCTGCTGAATGAGAGTACCCTCAAAAATGTTGCTAGAAACAGCAACATTCTCGTCGTCAACATAGTTGAGCAAAGCGTGAACAGGAGCCTTGTCATCTTCCTCAAGACCCAAACGCTGTTGGCGAAATTTGTTAGAGACAGCCTGCAAGGTGTGGATGTAGTTGATTTCAGCTTGAGAAACCGCAATATCAGATTCCTCCTTGGCTAGAACGCTTTGGCCCACAGAGTAAGGGACAATCTTGCTAGGAGTAACAATAGTTTCACCAATCCAAGTATCAGAAATGATAAAAGTCTTGGGATCAATATCGAAAATCACCGACAATGCAAGGGACTGGCGGCCAGCCTTGAATGAAACAAACTCGTTAAACTTGTCGGGGAACTGACTGACAGTGCGCTGCTTGAGGAAAACAGAGGTACCTCTCTTGCGAGCCTCATGATCCAAAGGCGAGTTCTCCTCAACATAGTGAGAAACGTCAACAACGTGAATACCAATCTCAACCTTATCATCGGCAATTTTAGTAACATGGAAAGCTTGTTCGACCAAGTTTTCCTTGGGAGCAAAACCAAGAACGTACTCAGAATTGAGGTTTCTGCGCTTGCCAAGATCCTCCTCAGTGATAGAGGTGGATTGCGGAATGGAGGAAAGCACTTGCTCAGAGAAAACATCGGCAGCAAAGTTGTTATCTCTTAGCAAAGCTTCAATCTCAATGTCAACGTCACCCGCCGCACCCAAAAGACCACCCATGGTACCAAAGGGATGAAGAGAAGTGATGGGCCAACGCTTGATAGATGCAATAAAGATTTTGTCGGCATAGTTCTCATGATTTTCAACAAAATCAGAAGGAGCCTGGTCCGTGGGGATAGCAATAAGCGGTACACGCTTGTCCGTAGGCTTGAACCAGACAATCTTGGGCTTATCCTGATAAGGACGGCTAGGACCCTCACCTCTGTCCTTGCGCTCAGCGTCCTGCTTGTTTTTAGTGGCCTGCGAAGAGGGACGCAGCAAACCAAGAGTGCCACTAAAGGTCTGAGCGGGAACGCGGTCAATAATGGCAACGACATGACCGGCATAAAGAGGCTTGATCTCATCACTGAGAGCCTCCTCCTCAACCAAAAGAAGACTTTGGCCCTCGACTTCGACATCATCATTCTTCTTTTGCGTGGGGCGCTGTTTAAGAGAACCACGACGACGAAGACCGCCATTTTCATTCAGGGGTTGGCGATTGTCCTCAACAGAGCCGATCGTAGCATCTTTTCGCTTTTTCTTCTCTTCCTTTTCCTTTTTGGAAGTCCAGACTTCGTCGACCTCAAGCAACTCGACAGCAACCAAGTCACCCTCGAGAGCACGGTTACGGTCCTTGGAGCCGCAAATAAAGATATCAGCATCCAACAGACCATCAGTAGAAACGTAAGCGTCGGATCTGTTTTTCTTGTTGACTCTGAGAATACCCGAGACAAGTCTACCTTCGGCCAAAAGTGCGGGCAGAGAGGCCTGAGGGAGATAAGGAGAAAAGAGTGACTTTCTTTGTTGCTGTTGGTTGCCCTGTGCGCCATTGGACGGAAACTGTGGCTGGTTCATCATACCATAAGCTTGAATGGATGAAACCGAGTTACCATAGGAACCACGGGAGCGGTGGCCGGGGACGAAGGGAGCGGAGAGAAAATCTTGAGAGGGCTGGGGCTGGTGAGGTTGGCGCCAATTACCATCAAAATTTCTCGATCCAGATTTGTTGTGTTGGTGAGATCTAGAAAAGTCTTGTTGTGGTTGCTGCTGTTGCAGATCGGATGCAGAAGTGTTGTTGGTAGCAGGGAACTGGTACGAACGTTGGGGTGAAGTGTTTCTAGTGAAAGAAGGTTGGTACTGCAAACTCTGAGAACGACTGTGTCTCGAGGGAGAAGCAACAGGAGACGACGTAGACGAAGTTTCAGCAGATTTTTCTGGAGACGACGGAAATTTAAAAGACGGAATGTTGGGTTTCGAGTCAGAAGTGGAAGAGGTGGGAGTCTTAGGAGAAGCCGACGAAGCGTCCGAGGGGTTAGAGCGTTTAGCCTGGGCAATTGCAGCAGCCTGTTTAGCTTCAGAAAGCGCCAATGAATGTCTTCTGTTGTGGCCCAAGGAGGCGCCAGAAGCAGAGGATGTGGACGCATTAGACTGGTGGTGGTTGTTGCCTCCGCTGTTGCTATGATGATTGGGAGGGAGAGATGACTGGACTCTTCTGTGGGAGGAAGGTTGGGAGTACTGGCCGTAGGGGGTGATAAAGGGAGGGGGAGGCTGCAATTGCGGCTGCTGGGCGCTCAAAAGATTGGGTTGGGGAGGGATTAAACCGGCTTGGGCGTACTGCTGGTGTTGAGCAAGAATTTGCTGGTGCTGGGCCTGGAGCATCTCAATCTGTTGTTGAAGAGCCAATTGCTCAACTGAAGAAGGTTAGTAAGTGGCATAGCAATGAAAAAAAAAAAAAAAATAACAACAACTATCTTGGTTATGATTAATACGTACCAATTAAAGGGGTGAGTTCAGAAGGCGAGCGTCTGTGAGCAATATGAAGATTGCGAGCAGTGCGTCCTTGACGGCCGGACGACTGCGATTGCTGTTGCATGATGAAGTAATTGGCAGGCGGGTGGATGAGTAATAAAAAAGGATACTATAAAAAAAAAAGAGTGAAATAAAAAGACGGAGAATCAAAGGATTGAAGAGAAGAAGTAAAAGGGAGAGGCGGTGGAAGAAAAGGAGGGAATAGAGGGAAAAGATGAAGGGATTGGATGGTGGTGGTTGATGGAGAGATGAAGAGAAGGAAGAAAAAAAGGGAAATTCGAAAACAAAAAGAAACTTTGGTGGTGGCGAGGAGGAGAGGGAAAAAAAAAAAAAACAATAAATAAAAATAAAGGGTATTCTTAGGGTAGTTTTTTACGTGTATACAACATGATGAAATGTTTGTAACGTTTGAAATTGGTCACCCTGAAAAAGAGCTGCTACAGAATTGCGTTACAAGGCCGAGTTTCACAGATTGAAAAAGGGAAGCTACGGTATGTACTGTTAATGGAATGCGCGTGAGTCTGGCAGACTGACAATGGACGTGACTTGGTGATCTTGCAAGGAGGTTTAAGAGAAAAAAAAAAAAAGGTGAATTGATTGTGCTAGTGGTTTTGTTGGTGTGATAATTGATCACGGATGAAGTCAAGTGGGCGGCCCAGATGCCGTCGTGAACTAAAATAACGACGTCACCAGCCTTTAACAAAAAAAATAATAAAAAAAGGCAGTACCGCCACGAACACCACTAAAGAATCAGTCTTGCAGGCGGCTACGTACCTATCATAGAGCACAACGACACAGGGTGGTTTGCCCTTTTAAAACTAATATTTGTAGATGCTGATGTCTGTAACTATTAAACCATTAAAGCCCAATGCATCAAGCCGGTTAGCAAGAACACAAAGAAAAAGTAAAGAAGAAAAAAAAATGAAATAAAAAAGGGACTACGTTTCAATATCTGGTTTTTGCCGCTCTCAATGGCCAACCAATTACAATGACAAAAAGAGGCTGTGATTCAAAGAGGCTCACAGTTGGAAAGACTTGAGCTTCAAACCTTGCATTGTAGAAAGAAGCGGTGTACTATCTACAGCAGTCATGTACATACTGCAAAATAGCGATTTCCTTTGCAAATGTTTACATTGAACAATTTCAAAATGAAAAATTGAAGAAAACAACTTGAAGAGACAACAATTGACCCATTGAACTCATAGATTTACAAATTCTGCAGTGATAATTGTTGAAATATCTTTGTTATTAACCCACCTCTCTGCATACGGTCAGGTTTGTTCACAAAAAAAAGTTTAGCATGAAGAAATTATCCCGAATCTTTGGGGAGGTTTCGCCTGATTTTTGGCCGTTGTATAATTACTGCTTTTGGCATGTTTCACTGTAGTCTGGTTATACGAGATTAAATAAAAGAACCTTTAGATGCAACCATTGTAAATATTTGATACATTAATTTTTTTGACAGATGGTGCTGAAATCATTTCGTTAATGTTTTTATTTTCTTGGGTGTTTGAGATGAAAAAAAAAAAAATTCTCTTGTTGATTTTGTTGTTGTTGTGGGAGTTTCCATGCATGTTTATTTTTAGACTTTCAGTAAACAAACGAGTACAAATGATCTTGAGGGTTAGGCTCATTTCCTAAAAAGATTTAAAACTTACACTTTGAGATTTAAAAGAGTCAAACGCCGCAAGAAATGCTGCAATAATTCCCTCTGCCAGGGCCCTTAGCCAAGAGAATAAAAATGAAATAAAGGTAAATTTTAAATACAAGCAAGAATCCCGCAGTATCAGTTTTAACATATTTAACGGTACATTCGGTAATTGTAATGTATACTAGTGAAATTGGTATTGTATTTTTGTTATGTAATTGCTCCCCCGTTGGGTATATGTATATGCGATTTTAAATTACCATTCATACAAATTGCAACAACCATCTGTTTCATTATCCTCCTGAATTTGGAATCCGCCTGTAATCTCCAAAACTTTGTTTAATGAAGTAGATTCATAGCACTAGGTTAAAGCTTTTAGTTGTCTATTCATTTGTATACATTGACCCTTTGTATTCAATGATAGACAATAACCCTGACATCAAATAGTTGCAAATAAAATTACTTTGCATTTTATAAAATTCAAACAAAGCAAAGTAGAATTAATAGACTTGGTTTAATTCAAGAAAGACATTGATTTCAGCATTTTGTAGTTGTGAAAAACAAATCAATCTTTAAAAAGAGTGCGCACATATATATTAGGCGGCTGTTTGCAAATATCAAAAAGATAAAGCTTGGTATTTAAGACATGAGCTTGAATCAACTGTTTCCCAAGAAAACTGTTTGTGGGGGTTTTGAAATAAACCCACCTAAGAGCAGGTAACAAAGAGAGGGGGGTTAAGAGTAGGATGATGAATTTTCAAGTTTCATTTGTAAAATCACAAGGCTTTTGCTATTGTTGTTGTGATTCAGTCAAACCGTTAAATCGTTATTATTGTTGTTATTACTGTTATTATTATTATTGTTATTGTTTTTTTTTCTTTTGGCTGATATCATGGTTGACAACATTATAGACAGGTAGATCTGTAGGTGAATTAGTTGTGCAAAACCAATGGTCTCATATATATAGATATAAAAAACCAACCAATTTACCAACCTGGAAGGCTTCACAAAGTTTAAAAACAACCATTAAGGCTCACAAGGAGTTGAATCTACTAGATACAATATATGAAAAAAAACAAAAAACTGTAGCCAGCACTGTCCATTGTCATTATAAAATATTTTTCAAAAACCCAGCCGGGGGTGTTCAAACTTTTCAAACTTGAGATCTACATATGGTTGTGGCTGAACCAAAGCATACACGTAGACCCAAGCGAGAACAAGGGGTCTTTAACTTTGTTGGGTGTGTGTAGTTGGTCATTGTTATTGACAACGTTCAGCTTTGTCAAGATATCAATATGAAAAAATAAACGATACAAAATTTAAACGAGAACTTGCGCGGATTTTTTATACATAATTTTTGCAAGGCTGGGGCAGAATAAAGATAAAGCCAGGCGAGAATATCGGTCAAGCACAAGTCCATTGAGAAAATGGGTGGTTAATAGGAGTTGTGCAGCAAAAAAAAATATTTTTGCTGGTACAGTCCTCATCGTATAGTTGACTCGCATTTTTGCCTATTTTGGAAGGCCATGGGGGAAAACACCCCCCCACGTCGATCATTTTTGCAATGCTTACCCTGGAGGAGCTAGAAGAAAAATGCCTAAATTATTATTATTATTATTATTATTATTATTATTATTATTATTATTATTATTATTATTATTATTATTATTATTATTATTATTATTATTATTATTATTATTATTATTATTATTATTATTATTATTATTATTATTATTATTATTATTATTATTATTATTATTATTATTATTATTATTATTATTATTATTATTATTATTA